>VWPU01001281.1:0-136073 GCA_013398955.1 Callaeas wilsoni | reverse complement strand
ACGTGGCAAAGCAAGTGCCAAAGTCAGTCAGGGTTCTGCTTGGCTTGTCTTTGCAGTCTCAGGCTCCTGCTTACTCCCGAGTTGGCGATTACCAGGAGATCTGTGCAGAGCTGCCTGGGCTCCCTGACCAGGCCTCGCAGGAGCTGCAGCACATGGGGGACAACCCAGCCTTGCGAGGCTGTGAATCTCTTGGTGCTCGCACAGAGGGGGAATGGTGTGGGCTGAAAGGCTCCGTGTTTGCCAGGGTGTTCAAAAGGAAAAGGGAAAATCCTCCTGACCTCAGGCAAAGGGACCTGCAGCCCGCTGAGGCTGGTGCTGAGCACCTCCAGCACCAATCCAGTGCTAAGGAGCTGCCTCATGGAATCCCAGAATCCCAGAGTGGTTTGGGTTGGAAGGGACGTCACAGCCCATCCAGTGCCACCCCCTGCCATGGGCAGGGACACCTTCCACTAGCCCAGGTTGCTCCAAGCCCCATCTAACCTGGCCTTGGGCACTTCCTGGGATCCAGGGGCAGCCACAGCATCTCTGCGCACCCTGTGCCAGGGCCTCCCCTCCCTCACAGGGAAGGATTCCCTTCCAGTGTCCCATGCCCTCTGGTAGTTTGAAGCCATTCCCCCTTGTCCTGTCCCTCCAAGCCTTTTTAAGTAGTCTCTCTCCATTTTCTGGTTGACTTCCTTCATGTACCAGTACTTTCTTGTGACTCTGCAACTCGTTTTAGAGAAACAGATCTTATTTTTGGAAAAGAGTTAAAAGAAAAAATGTAAGAGAAAATAATAATTTTACGTGAAAAAGTTCATAGGAATCATTTGCAGATTTTAAAATTGTGATTCTGGGGTAGTATCAATTGCTATTTTTTAAAAAGAGATATTGATCTATTAGTCTAGGTAGTTTAAAAAGAAATCTGATTTTTCAACTTAAAAATTACAGCCATTTTTTAATGCCCTCAATTTCTGTGCTCTCATTCACCTTTAATTTGGCTGAGATTTCTGAACTCAGTGTCAATATTTCAGTATAAGAAATTTATAGCATTTAGCTCTATGGGAACACTTATGCAGTTCCCATTCTTTGCTATTTTGTGAAATGGCTGCACTCAGTTGATATTTAGTCCAAAAAAGCAAGTTTGAGTCCACTTTCAAAGAGCCTGGACTGTGACAAGTGAAAGAGCTTCTTATAATAGCGTCGTGTCTGAAACTGAAAAGGTGAGGATTAAAAAATGAAAGCTTTCAGACCTTATCCCAATCCATAAAAAAAAAAAAGTTTATGCACCTCCTTGTGCCATAAAAAATTTCCAAAATGAAAAAAAACTCTTTGATGCAAAACAGGGAAAAAACCCCCAATGATGTACTTGCCCTAAGAGCCGTGGAATTATCCCCCTGACCTGTGGGCACATGCCAGGATTGGCACAGACACAGCAGGGCGGGCAGGAGCTGGAAATCAATTGTTTGGAAGAAGGAGCTTTTCCTCTGCTATGCCCTCCTCCTATCCCACTACAGCTGGCAATTACCCCTGGGAGGCAGTTAATATTGCTTTTAGAAGTATTTCTAGGCTAATTATTTTCCTAGAGAAATGTCAAGATTCCTGCCAGACCCAACACAAAGCTTTTTTTCTGAATTACATCTAGCAGTTTGCTAAAATGGCATTTTGGGGTTTGGGGGAAAGATTTTCAAAGGCACAAATGAGATGTGACTGTTACACTAAATGCCTCTTTTTTTCTTCCTTTTATTTTAAAATGCTTTTGAAAAATAACATTGTCTCTGCGTACAATCAATTAGTTTTCACTCTGTTATGAGTTTGGTTAAATTCATCTGATCATCCACAGAAGTATTATTAGATATGTTGTTCAAAATATCAATTTTTTATTAAGCAAGTAACAGACATATGAAAGATTAAAAAATTGAGATGCTTTTAATTATAAGAAAGTTAATCCTTCATTAAGGTTCTACTGATTTCTAATTCTTGATGAATAACAATTTTATGCTTTGTCAAGGAGAGATAAGTTGACCTGAATACTTCCATAACAGCAAGCTCCTGAACACATTGCTATTTCTCTTCTCTCCCTTCTGTGCTTCAGAAAGTCACGTGGGTGGTCTTTAAAATTGAGAGCAACCCTAAGGCACAGCAATCCAACCAGCCTAGTGTGGATCCAGCAGAAACACGGGTTGGTTGTTCAGGACAGCGCCCTGATCCCCACGGGTAGGACCTTGAATGTCATCATAAGGGAAGAGACTGATAATGAAGTAATAAAAAAATAAATAGATGGAGCTGATGTTCCTAATCCATCCATTTTCCCAGGATCTAGTCACTAGTTGCATGAAAGAAGCAAAATTATGCTTAGTTAGTTTTTTTTCAGTCCACCGTTAGTGGATTGGTCCCTTGCTTTGTGTCCTATTAGGACTTTCCATTGTCCTGGGTAAAAAGCCATGGTAAAGTAAAACTAACTCAAGCAAACAATCTTCACAGGTCTGGGAGGACTGCAGAGACATCCCTGTAATTGCTGGATTTTTATGATGACATGGTTTGAATGTCAGTAATTCATGGTTCCCTTTTGGACCCAGCTGCTCCTCCTCAGGCCATAGACACCCTGAACTGTGTTCCTATAGAAAATCCAGGGATGTGTCTGGTGTTACCCCACAGCCATCACCCAGCCTGATCTCTCCTGGCTGTGTTCACAGGCATGGGAGATATCTTGTTTTCCTTCAGGAATCCATAGGAATCCTTGAGGAGGGACAGACGTTTACATATGGCTTCATGGGAAACCATTCCAGTGTAGCAAGCAGGGCATGGAATACAGGGATCCTTCACTGGAAAACTCCACATATGAATGGGAAGTAGCCCAAATTTGTGGGGTTCTTTCCTCTTGGTATCTTACAGTAAATGTGGGGTAATTCAGTCCTTGCTGTGTGAACCTGACCCAGCTGTAAAGAAGGAGTAACCATATTTCTCCAGCTACTGCCACGGCAGTGTAACAAATTAACATCTTCTCACTGTCCTACATCTCCTGCAGAGCTGAGCTTTTCCTAGTGTTGGTAACGTGATTTGAAAGTGAGAGTTACTCTTTGACAACCTTGCTTCTCACAACATTTATGTTTAGATTAGTTAAACCCCTTTAGCTTGGTCACAAGCAGGTCGTAGCTCTGACCCAGGCCTGCTAAAATGTTTCTGAGGTGTATTCTAGAGAGTGGACTGAAATCACTCTTGAGATTTTAAGAGTACTAAAGCTTAGGTAAGAGAATTTTCTTATCCCTATCTCCAGAATCCAGACCTACATCAGTACCAATTACAGGCAATATTTTCTTGGAACTCCTCTGGATCTGAAGTTTATCAGCCTTCAGAAATTTTATCTTCTGGTTTATGTGCAGAACCAGTTTCTACAAGCCAGGAAAGTAAAGCATTTGCCTGGGAAAGGTGCAACATGAGACACATCTGAATAGAACATGAGAAACAGCTCAGTCTGAATGCTTGGAAATGATTGATAATTGTTTGGTTTAGCTAGAGTGAGATCCTGAAAAACAGACTTTTCAGAAGTCTACTCTTAATCTAATGATACTGCTATGATGAATGTACCCTCAGTACATTTCTGTGGAGAAAGAATAATCCTCAGTTGTGGGTAGAACTGCCCTGTTTTCCTCTAATTGAGTAAGACAAACAATCCCATGAGCTATGATGTCAACAAACCTCTTTGTAATAAAAAAAGGTTTGGAGTGCTTAGAATCAAAAAAGTAGGACACTGTTAATTTAATTGCTGGAAGATAAGTTTGATCAAAGCTGAGGAATGTGGACTGCATCCTCAAATATAAGGAGCTTCATTTAGAAAATGGACTTAATAACAAGCACATTTATTCATTGTTGGAGACTTGTGATTATTAATATTTGATCTAAAGAATGCCTTATATTTAAGGCTCTTCCATTATTTACATTTATTATCCAGTTCTCTCCTGCCATTTCTTTCTGGCTTCACTATTGCTAAGAAATATGTAACCAAGATAATCACATTATCTCCCATCAGTGCTGCAATCTGCTTAACTGGAAAAGCCAAACACAATATTGCAGTGCTGCTGCTGACAGAGGATTTAACTAGAGCTGATTGTCCTCGGAGCAACTCACTCTCCTGACTTCCAAAGAAAGTCTGCTAAATCTTGGGAAGCCCTGCAGAGGGCTGGAATTGAGCTTCTGCTCCCAGCCCCAAAGAGCCAAATGGTCAGGGTAGCATGAGGAAACTAAAGTGCATTTCTGCCTGATGCATGAATCTGTGGCTCGTGGTGGTGGAATCATGGAGTTTTTACGTTTGGAGAAGACCTCTGAGATATCAAGTCCAGCTGGCAACCTGGCACCACCACCAGGATCACCACCAGACCACGTCCCCAAGTACCACGTCCACATGTCTTCTGAGCACTTTCAGGGACAGAGACTCCACCACCACTGCCCTCAGCAGCCTGTGCCATGAAAAATTTTGTCCTGATGTCCAATCTAAACTCCTCTGGAGCAACTTGAGGTCATTTGCTCTTGTCCCTTGCTCCCTGGGAGCAGAGGCTGACCTGGCTCCAGCCTCCTGTCAGGCACTTGTGGAGCGCAGTCCAGAGCCATCTGCAACGGTCACACAATGGGATGACCCTGAAGATGAACAGTCCATTTTACCATGCATCATACTGTGCTCATGGTTTATTCTGATTTGTGGTTTTGGGATTTTTTAAAATTTATTTGTATTTTGAATTACTTTTATTGTGCAAAGAAGCATCACAACTTAGTAGGTCCATCCTGTGCATTCAGCATTTTTAAAGCAGTAAGTATATTTGGAAATGTTTGATGTCCTGCTTGGATGTTTCAGCCTCATTCAAATCATAGCCAAACTAATTATTGGAGAAAATATTTCTGTAAGGGTGGCCTTCCACAACAACTTAATTGCCTTATGACTTCGTGTTGAAAGGTATTTATTTTTCTTTATTTTTTAAAGATACTTGTGTTTTGGATACAACTGCCTGGAAGAATTGGAAAAACCTTACAGTACAGCCAGAAAAATTCAGTCTAATATCAAACGGCTCTTCTTTCCCTGAGAATGTGCACACTGGATGGGATACTAGAGCTGCACTGAACAGACTTCCTGACCTTAAAGAGAAGACTGCCTGTGCCTCAGGGCCACCGCAGCAACGAGAGGTGACATTTGGTTTGATGGGCTCCAGAAATTCCTCTGCTCAACTTTGTGCTGTAGAGCCCTAGAGCCATTTTTTTCTTCAACTCTGCAATACTTAATGTTTGTGGCAGCGTCTGAAAAAG
Organism: Callaeas wilsoni; assembly: GCA_013398955.1. Lineage (NCBI taxonomy): Eukaryota > Metazoa > Chordata > Aves > Passeriformes > Callaeidae > Callaeas > Callaeas wilsoni. The sequence continues at coordinate 130,802 of VWPU01001281.1, read as the reverse complement.
ACCAAGTGAGGAAGGTGGGTTCAAAAGAAGTTTGGCAAAGACAAATCCATCTGTTGTAGATTTTGGAACTTTCTTGGCCTTTTTAATAGTGACCTTCTTAAAGCATTTTGCAGAAGGAAGAGGAGTCCCCAAAATTTCAGTCATCTCATGAGAGAACAAAGTAATCCATTACAACTTCAAAAAACATTGTTTGAGGAATGTTAGCTATATAGTCATACCCATTCAACTTATTCCATCTCCAGCAAGTTTTAGTGATGTTAATGAGTATTTTTAATAATTGTAGACAAACCAGCAGCTGTAAATTGGGGTTTAGCTTATAACTAAAAGTTTCGGTCACTGTCATACCCCAAGGATGGTTCTCCCAGGTCTCTAATTATGGTTACTGAGGAGATGAATTCCACGGGGCAGAGAAAGAAACAGCCTCGTCTGAGAAGCAAACATCTATCCAGGAGGAAATAAAACTGCAGAAATCCTGCCTGTTTCTTACTCATGAGATTGAAACATCATTTTTGTGTTACAGATTAGTGACCAAGAAGTTTAAGTATTCCTGTTAACCTGCCCTAGATCAAAGCACTTGGAGCTTTGTAAGAAATTAAAAAGACAAAAGAACAAATATGGCTTTTTTCTCATGTGTACCTGAGAAGGTAGAATCATTTTTTAAAACCCTAATGACCAGCAAAGCTAAAAAGAACCAACAAAAACCCCTAAATTTTTGTAGTTGTCTTTATTCTTGGAACTAGAGTTCTGAAGACTTTCTGAAGCTTATCCTGTTGTTGGAATGTTTATGGAGAGCACAAGATTCCCTCTAATAGTCATCTCATTTTCATGTGGCATTAGTAAAAGCTGCATGACTATGAAACACTCTTGAAAATGAAAATGTTTGGGGTTTTTTTTTTGTGAGACGCATAGTCACCTACACGATATTATGATATTCACTTCGGTTTCATCAGATGTTCAACAGAAAACAACCCACAAAAGTCTTTGAACTCTTATTTTTGTGTTGCTGTGATACTTTTTTCCCCACATAGTGCTATTGCTCAATGGAGAGAAACAAAAGGACATAAAAAGTCTGCCTCTGCTGTTGCCAGTCATCCCACCCTGACTGCAAAACCTTACACTAAAATAGCTTTAATAAATTGTGAAAATCCTATGTGTAAGGATTGGGCCTTGTTTCTGACTCATGGAAGCTTTTCCCTTATTACAGGCCATTATTCCCTTATTATAAGAAATAATTCCCTTATTACAGGAAATTATTGCTGTGCAATAGTCATGCATTATCTTTCTGTTGTAGTCGCAGTCCTTACATCACCTTGGGCTTCTTCAACTCTGTTCTTGTCCCTTTCCTTGTCTACCCATAATGTCAACATTGTTTTCATTGACAGTTTTAAATAAATGATTTGTCTCTGATAAAACTGCAAAAGATAAGAATGAGACATGTGGAAATGTTGGGGAAGAAAACAGCCCCCACGTCTTTTCCTCCCACCAATTTAAGGTCTGTACTGGACTTACATGATGAGGTTTAGTGTTAAATTTTTTGGCTGTTTCTCACTATGCTAGTCTGTTATTAACCGAAAAGAAATGGAATTAGTCTTCCCAAGTTTGGACTGTTTTGCCTGTATGGTAATTGATGAATGAGCTCCCTGTCATTATCTAGACTGACAAGTTTTTTTGTCATATTTTTTCCCCTATCTTGTTGAGAAGGGAGAGTGAGACAGGCTTGGAGGGCACCTGGTCAAGCCACCTCAGGTTATATTAACAAGTCAATTTTTATTGCTTTAAAAATTACAAACCAACAACCTTCAGCAGCTAAAATAAGAGTTCATTTAATTGAAAAGGTACAAGGCTATTTGTGTTTAGTATCCTACCATGCAGAATATAACTTCTAAGTTCCAAAATCAAAATATTGACATATTTAAAACTGTAATCAAGATTACTAAACCTGAGAAAATAAAGGAACTAAAATACTGGAATTGTAATACCTGTGAAGGAACTGATACCTCCAGCCATAAAGGTAGCACAGGCTTTACACACCCATTATTTTAACTATTGATGAAATAATTTCTGGAGATAAACAAAAATTACAATCCATTTCTAAATAATATCTTTATTCCTAAAAATTCTATAAAGTGCTAGGGGTATCATGTGAAAAGAAGGGTTAACTTCAAGAGAAATCTCCAGTGGAAATTGAGTATCTTTTGGTGTAAAATCCTTTAGATTAATGCTTGCAAATTCAATATGATGTTATGGGCGCATTGACAGAAAAATGAAAGCTTTTTTGGCTGTGTAATTCTATGTAATTCTGCACATTTCTCCCCTGAAATGTGAATTCCAAGTCTTGGGCAATATGGACTACCTCAGGGGGAATTGTCCAGGAGTCCCTCAGAGACTCACAACATGCACAGCTTTGGTTTTCTACTTGGCATAGATTCCTGGGCTGAATTGTCTCTTTTTTATATATATATATATTTTTTTTTTTTTTTTAAAAGTAGATATGCCTCATTGGCTTTATTGCCTGTCCATCCTCTCAGAGGGTCTGTGAAATAGGGGGTTTTTCAAAGCAGAAGGAACACAACGCTTGAAAAGGTGTGTGAAAATGCAACCACATGTCTTGATGAGCCAGGCTTTTCCATCTGGCCCAGCTTACTTCCAAGTTAGGGGTCATATTTTTCAGAAACTGGGGATGGGGATCCCTCTTTGGAAGCTGGGATTCCTCTGAAGACCTGTGATCCCGAGATCACCCTGTGGGGTGTCCTGTGCAGGGCCAGAAGTTGGACTCAATGATTCTTGTGGGCCCCTTCCAGCTCTGGATATTCTGTGACATTCAACACAAGATAATCTGCTACCTCCCGAACTGAAGAAACAATTTATTTGCACTGGAATTCTTTTTCTCGAAGGGCTTTAACTCACTCGAGCCCTCCTTGCTGTCAATAAGTACATGAATAATGTGAATAGTGAGTCAGAGCAGAACCACTGCTCACACACAGCTCTGCCCTCCTGTCAAACCCTGATTGCTGCTGGGTAAATTGCAGGAAAATAGAGTCCAGTGGCTGCTTTTAGGAGTTTCTAAACAGAGTCATTTGTGTATTTTTATATATATTTATACACACTTTAAAGAAAACCAATATATTGACATTACCCTTTTAACCTTACTCAATTCCTCACAATGTCTTGGAAGAACATGTTACCTGCTTTGTCACAATTTATGACTCAGCTTAAAAAAATAGTGCCATTCATATGGATTTTTTTCTAGATTATTCTTCATTTTTTTTTTTTTAATTTGTTTTTCTATAGAGACCATGCATCTTTAAAAGCAAAAAAAACCCCAACAAAGCCAAACCTCACTGTAGGGAGATTTTGTGTCAGGAAGTAAAATAACCTCAGTGAGAGCAGAGTTCCCTAAATTTCAGTGTGTAAGTGTAACATTATGCTACATAAGTAGACTAGAATAGATAAACATAAATTCTAAAGCTGACTGCACCAGCCTCGAAAAGCTGTAATTAAGGTAAAGAAAGTCCAGGGAATGATCTCTAGGGAAATAAAAATAATGAATGAAAGAAGAAACCATTTCTCTGCAGTACATTATTCCACAATAATTAACATTTTTTATCGCTGCATATATATCTCCAATTAGCTATCTGAAAACTGGGGTCTGAGTTAATTGATTCTGTTATACTTGTGTAAATCTCAGTTAATTCCATGTGCTTCAGCAAAGCTGCTCTGGTGAAGCTGATGGCAGGATCTGGTCAGCCATATGGACTGCTTTGATCATCCTAAACTGCTCATTTAGGAAGGTACAGTAACTAATACAGATTAATACAAGTATTTAGCTGCAAAATAAGAAAAATCAAATATTTCCTATCTTCCTGCATGCAAAAATATCATCTAAGTATTGTATTATATAGGTACATAGTAATGAAGTGAAAGGATAAATTTTGATTTGGAAGTTTGTCCTTAAACCAGCACAGTTTTCTACCAGAGCTGACCTTTTATTTTATTTTACATGAGGTTTTGCAATTCCAGTTTATGTTCTGTCTAGCAAAGACTGAGACAAATACAGAAGATTTTTTAACATAGGAATTTTTTAGATATAGATATACACACACGCACGCACACACACACACACACACACTGGCAATGGTATTACCAGCAAAATTTATCAGGAAATACTATTGAATATGCGTTCTTAACTTCCTTGTCTTCAGCTGACTCCAATTAATAAATTTATTGAAATTCAGTAGTTTGATCTGTTTCTCCTGAGAATGCATACTTTTTGGAAGGGAATGCTGCTTTGATACGATTTTTCTCACCTTTCAGAATCTTTACATACATTTTTATATAAAGCATAGAACTGTTAATTTGGAAAAATCTGCTGGTGTTTGTGTTTTCCTTCTCAGACTCTGAACTGCTTTGGGAAAGCTTGACAATGTGTAGTTTTCAAAGTAGCTAAGCCATGTTTCTCTGTGATAAAATACCTTTTGAAGAATATGTTGAAGGCTTTTCCCCTTCAAATATTCTTCTTCTTTCTAATTAGCTGGAAAAAGAAAACAAATGTGAAAACATAAAAAAAAAAGACATAAAAATCCATAAAATTTCAGTGCATACAAATTGCTCTGCTGCCTTTCTGTTTGGCAGAAATATATCTCAGGTTCCCACAATGAACGAGAGCGCTTGAAGCTGTTGGGCTCAATGGGGATTAAACTCAAGTCTAACAGTTCTAGAGGCAGCTTAAAGCTTCTTAGCAGAGCAGATAAAATGAAACATTTTGATGAAAACAAGTGGGCTGGAAGGGTGGTGGTGAGGCATTCAGCTTCCCTTTATTATGGATTTGGGACTGAGATGAGAGCCAAGGGACAGGAGAGGAGCAAACACTGGGGCTTTCTGAAATAGAAACTAGAGTCTTGTTTGCTTTCCCACTTTCTTACTTTACTTTTACTCTTCTCCAGGGCTTTCCTGTGAAAACCCCACCTTTTGAACACCCTAACCAGCAGCAGAATTGATTTAGAATTAATGTAGAACCCTGGGGTTTACCATAAATGTAATTTTGAAGCCAGATTTAGTAATAATCATGTGTAATTATAAAGCTGTTCTTCAACATCTTGTTACACAAGTGCCTTTTCATGAAATACATTCTTGCTAAGACTGAGCCATTTAACACAAGCCCTTTCTAATTGAGTATTATTTCCATTTTAAAGTGAAAAACACAGTTGCTCATGTTTATTTCAGGCAAAGATATTACAGATGTCAAAAAATACAGAGCTATCAGGCTAAAAATCCGAATGAGATTTCTCTTTTGAATGATAGCTTACATATGATATGAAAACAGAGCAAAAAAAACCTGCTGAAGGTTGTTTGGAAAATAAACAGAATAAAAAAATAGAAGCTAATAGTGTTTCCTTCCCAGGGATAGCTGGCAGGTTACAGAGTATTCCAGCTGGCAGGAAGCCACACATTTATGGACTCTTGACGTGATTTGGTTCTGACCATAAATAACAGGGGCTGATTTGTTTCTTTAAAACTGCTAAAGCAACAGAAAGCTTTAAAAATCAAAACCAGCCTCAGCTGCGCTCCTGACATTCTTCCTGAAGTAAGCAGGACAGGCCATTTGATGGTCTTATTTCTTCAGAGCCAATACCTGCCTTAGATATTGATTTTCTTACCGAGGTGTGGGGTTGCAGAAGGCGAAAAGCTCTGTCGTGTGGATCTCCTAAATGTGGAGGCACACCATGCACACAACATTATTCTAGTTCTTAATGGAAAGCAGCCTCAAGAAACAAATGGTTCTGGTTCTAGCAAGGCCTCTAACAATGTCCCTAAACCCCAGATTAAACTGTCAGAGCTCGCTGCTGTCAGGGAGTTCTCACCTGAGAGCCCAGCAGACACACTAAACCTTTACACAATGGCTGGCAGCTGGAAGTGGCTGGGCTGTTAAAGAGCACAAAGGTCACTTCTCCAAGAGGTCAAAGGAGAGATTCAGCATTAAGGAGGAAGGTCAACGTATTTTTCTCATGTTTTTTAATAGTTCAAAAGCTGTTCTATTTAACAGTTTTAACTTGTGACATCCAAACCTTTCCAGTTCTTCAACTCAGGCATTTAGGGTGCAAGCCCAGGTACAAAGGTCCCTTGGACCAGGACTCTCCTATGGCTTACATAAAATGCCCAATATATTCATGCCACACCAAAACATAATATTTTTCTTTTCTGTATTAGAAGAAGGTAAAAAAAAAAAGGTTATGTGGCTTCCTAAAGCATCCTCTGAAGGAACCAGCAGATTTTTGCTGTTTTCTTCCATGAAGAAATGATACTTTGACTGACAAAGTGCATTAAGAATTACCAGTCCTGTTAATTTGAGACCTGGTGCTTGCAGTAAAACTGGGATTCCAAACACAGCTCTCAATACATGTTTGCTGAATATACAGCTGGTATCTTTGTTCCTTTTGTCACAGTTTGTTGCACTTGGTCTTTCAACAAGAAAACTTCATGAATTATCTACAATTTTGATTTAGCCTGTAGAAGAAAGAAACAAAAAATAAAGGCCTACAAAACACCAAGGAAAAGAAACCAAACAAAAACCCCCCTCAGAACCCCCAAGCAAACAAATGAAAAAAGAACCCCACCAAACTGCACCTCTATTTATTCCACAGTAATTCAAATATTGATCTGCCAAAGGACAGAATGTATTTGTGGAATGACAAATACATTCATAAAATGCATAGATGCACAATTTCTAGGCCAACCCTGTGGTTTTTCATAATATGTACTAAATCAGCATTTTTCCAGCAACAATCAGAAATGAACTGAGCATCCTACCTAAGTCAGGTGATGTTTGTGATCTTTAAAGAAGCATTTATGGTGCCTTGGGAAGAAGAAATATTTAGTGGACATGAGATTGTCCTTAATCCAAGCTGATATCTGGGATCTCAGTCCTTGGAGGTCTTGTTAACTTGTGAGGCCCAGGACTGAGCACTCTGTGCTGGCTCTGGCTGGAACAGCTTGGCTGGACCCTCCTGAGGTCACTACAAACCTCATTCATTTTAGAATTATGTAATTATATTTTAGAAATTGCAACATTATTTCTGTGAGGAATTTTAGATTTTTTTCCAAGTTGTCTTTTTACAACTGGCATTAATGGTCTGAATATTCCTTTAATAAAATCAGGAAACTCTATTGATGTTAATGATAGAAAGCATGAGCTGATTTACACCAGCTTTGTTTATAATACAAAAATCTCCTTTCACATTTGGGACATGATCCTTGAATTAGAGAGTTTTATTTATACATTTTATTTATACACTTTATGTGACAATAGTCACTATGACAGTCAGAGGGGTGCAACGTGCCAACCTTCCTACACAGGTTAATTGCAGCAGAAATGCATAAAAACCTCTTCCCTGCAGTTATTTTCCAACCCATAAGGAATGCCCCAATCCTTTACTGTGTTATTAGCACTTTACTGCTGATGAGAGAAATATCAGGTCATCATTATTCACTTCTGTCATTCAGAGGAGCTGTTATGTCATGCTCAGCTGTAAACCCTAAATGTACCTTTCTTCCTCCAGCTCCCAGTTTACCTGGAGCACAGTACTGCTGCTGTAAAGGCAAGAACAAGACACCATTTCATACCAGCTTGTTTTATTCATTTTGTTATTCCCCACGCTGAGTTATGCAAAATGAAGAACAAATACTACTGGAAATGTGAACTGCAGAGAAGAAATTGCACCTACCCTACTCACCTGAAATAACAACTTGATCTTTTTCATAATTACAGTCTTTATGTTTGTTAGAAGCCAGGATGTCAGGAATAGCTCCTGCAACATTCCAGAGCTATCCTGAGTTGTGGGTGTGAGGAAGCTCACTTCACACATATTTTGCACGTCACCAAAATTTGGCTGACGTGTTTCTATCTGGCTATAGATGTGTCCAAAAACGCTCTCTGGAAAGCTTCTCTTAGTCCCTCCGAAGGTCTAATTCATTTTTGCATGCTGTATTTATTCATCTTTCTAATCTGCTTGGTGAGCATCCAAGCCCGTGTTCACCCACAGCTGTGTCCTCATTTCCACATCCCCCAAACCCTACATCTCAATGGGAATGTAACATCCTGTTTGAATGCACAGGGCCATTCCTACAGGAATTATTTCTCACTGATAATAAAAATGGGATGGAAAAATGACCTCCTAAACACACACCTTGCTAAATTCATGGTCCTGACATCAAGATGCCCTTTTTCTCTTGTGACTTTCAAAGACATTGTTGCTTAAAGCATCCACAGCTGCTCTAAAATGAATGTCTGAAACTATTCCTGGTCAGCTGTAGTAGCACCTCATGAACTTTGAAAACATCAGAAAGGACTCAGTTCTACTTAATTATTTTCCCATAACTCTTTTCCCACATTCTGTATTTTGAGACAAGTAAATTAAAGTATTAGGAAAGAGAAAAGCCAGACTTTTCATCTTCTCTGATCGGATGGAGAACTTATGAGACAGTGAAAACAGAAAGTGGCAGGAAGACTTTTTCACCTTCATTGACTTAAGCCCTTTAGTTTTTTCTTATTTTGAGATGCGAGGAAGGGAAGTGGCCTAAACTGACCTAGGAAACAAGGGGGAATTTCCTATTGCTCTGTGAAAACCAGTTATTAAAAACCAGCATGCAAGTTGTTTAATGACAGACCACCCTCAAAGCTGCCATTTCCTTCTGCAAAAATGAATAGCCAGAAATAATTTATTTTAAATGTTTTGTCAAAATACTTCAACTATTCAACCCCCCCCGCCCTTCAATCCAGAAATGTTTTCATTTTACAGATGTAATTTTTAATGGGTAGTTATTCTGAGTGGAAGCTTAAAGGAAGAGTTTCCTCTCTATTCCCCAGCACAGGAAGGATGTGGAGCTGCTGGAGAGTCCAGAGGAGGCACCAGGATGAGCAGAGGGATGGAGCAGCTCCGTTGTGAGGAAAAGCTGGGAGAGCTGGGGGTGTTCACCTGGAGAAAAGAAGCTTTGGGGTGACCCAATCGTGGTCTTCCAGTGCCTGAAGGGAACCTACAGAAAACATGGACAGAGACTGTTTACAAGGGCCTGGAGTGACAGGACAAGGGGGAATGGCTTCCAGAGGGCAGGGCTGGATGGGCTATTGGGAAGGAATTGTTCCCTGTGCGGGTGGTGAGGCCCTGGCACAGGGTGCCCAGAGGAGCTGTGGCTGCCCCTGGATCCCTGGAAGTGTCCAAGGCCAGGTTGGATGGGGCTGGGAGCACCCTGGGCTAGTGGCAGGTGTCCCTGCCCATGGAAGGAGGTGGCACTGGATGGGCTGTAAGGTCCCTTCCAACCTAAACCGTCTTGGGATTCCATGAGTGGTGCCCTCTTCCTTCACCCCATCAATGGAGAATCCAACTGTTTTCTATAAGATATTTTATTTCAGTTTCATCATTTGCATAACAGCTTTTTAAGTGGCTTCTTGCAGGACCTCCCTGTGTGTGAAGGGTTGTACTGAGTGACCTTATTTTAGACACAGAGGTAGGAAAACAAATAATAAAAAAATGATTATTCTCTGGGAGAAACTGTGAAAAGAGTACATTCTTAGGTCTCTTGGAATTCAATACGGTGCATCCTACGTGAAGTTGTATGCATAGAAAATAAAGAGAGAGGTCCCTATGCCTTTTCTCAGGTACAGGAGCCATTGGCTTTGTTTTTCTGGTTGTTGTCCTCCAAGAGAACGTCTCTGTGGGTTTGCATTCAGTGATTAGGTTTGAGAATAGCCCACATCTGTGTGATTTGCCCATGCTAAAAGGTGCTTTCCTCATTCCTAAGCAATTTTTAAGAAAGTACATGACTGACAATGAATTCCACTGAATTCATAATTTTACTCAGACTTCTGTAGTGTCTACACAAGGTTAAATCAGATTGAAATACAATGCCCAAGGCATGAATATTGAGGAAATGTCCTATATTTCTTTTATTCCATAATATAACCTTCTAAAAGTCAGTTTATGTGATAGTAATCTTTCTGATATATCTCAAAGAAAATAAGAAATAAAAGCTTGAAAGCTGATTGGGAATTTTTACTGGTTTTAAAACTCTGTTCTGTTTTAAGCCTGTAGTCCTCTAAAAATTGATGGCTCAATATTCTTTCATCTTAAAGCATCCTTAATTACAGTCAGAAAAAATGGAGATTGAATGTGTTCTGCATAAGCAGTGCAAATAGAGGACAAATTTGGGAGTATATTTATACTGCAATTAAATTTATGGTATTCTGAATAAATCATTCCAATTTATCTTTAATTGTTTTGAAGTGAAATATGAGGGTATGTGGAAGTTTTGTGCTCTCGGTTTGGATAGTTTACTTTTTATCATATCAGCTATCAATTCATCCTGAAGCTGCTGAGGGGAAACAGGAGGTATGACTAAACCGAAGGGAAAATTTAATTTAGACAACGTTTCACCATTAATAATAATAATAATAATAATATATGAAAAGGTACAGTTACTTCTAGACTGTAGTTTGAGTTAACTCTTTTGATATGGTTTTGGAAAGCAACACCTATAATTTATTGGAATTGCAGTAACCACTGAAAAAATTTGGATTCTGGAAGAAAAAAGGACTCTGGATAAATCCATGTGTTCTGTGGCAGCAGCTTTGTCATTGACCACAGCAGAGGTTCAATCAGTCTTCCATGTCCTGGGTCTGATTGTCCATTACATGCAGTATTGTGAGGCAAAATTAGAGATAATCCAGTGATGTTGAGCATTTTCAGACCTAAGAAGCTCTTTCTCTTGCTCCATGGAAGGGAACATTATTGCTAAAACTGAGGTAACGTTCAAAGACAGCCTAATAAATCCCAATGACTTTGTGAGTGTGAAGGTTTTTGTCATGGTAGAACGCATGGAGAGTTGATGAGATCTTTTTTGGACAGATACAAAATTAAGTTTTCAGCTCATCTTTAGCCATGCCAAGTAAATTCATAAACCAGAACTACACATTCTGCTCTCTGCATATGCTGCATATGCTGCAGGATGACTACTGGGGCAATGTTTTGGGGATGAGAAGGTCTGAAAAGCAAAATTACAGCTGAAGTGCTCTCATAACTCAATATTTTCCAAGACAAAAGATGGAATTTTGTATATCACTGATAACTAACCCTCTCACCATTTTGGAGGTCTAAGGCTCCATATGGTCTTACAGACTTGCAAATCTTGTTATAATGACAAAGCTGAATGTTCTCTGTCCCGTTCCTCAGACCACCATCACATATGGGCTGGTTCAGAGGAGAAACCATGAATTATTTATCTGGCAGATTTTTTAAAGTGCCATGTGTGTTTGAAGCTGTTGGAAAGTCTGAAGTGGCATAAGTGGCTTCACAGGAGATGGATTGGGAGGCAGAATGTAAGCAAAGCTGCCCAAATTATGTGATGAATATAATTTATTGCTAGCTACTGATTTATTGTATAATTTTCACCAGAACTGGCAGAAAATCAGACTGGTTAGTGTGAATCATCATCTAGTCAAGAAAAGCAAATTCAAAGCCGCTCCTGCAATCCCAGTGTCCTGATAAAAGTGTGGAATGCGGGAGAACTGAAATCTCACTCGAATATCTGGGTTTACTTCCTACAAAAAAATCCCTAAAACAAACAAAACAAAACCTAAAAATAAACCCAAGAAATGAAGGAATGGATTTAGCAAAATCTTCTGTCTTATTCTCCAGAGGAGCAACCCAGTAAGGAGTGGCATAATTAAGACTCACACTGAGAGCTGAGATTCAGGAAGTGTTCGCTGGCTCCCGAATTTGATGTACAGTAAGGACATCTTGCAGGACCAGATTTCGGTAGCTCCAGCCAGTGCAGTCAAGGACAGAAATTAATATTTCATTGCTGATGAAGACAATAAAGGACATTGAGATACAAAGGGCCTTGAGCCCAAAGCATTCCTTAGTATGCTTTAAATGTCACTTGACAGCTGGTTAAGATAGTTGAAATAGTGCACAGTAAAATGCCCCCTGTTCTTCCAGTGCTGGCTGCCGAGCAATCACAGAATCAGGGGATTAGTAAACTCGTACATGAAGTCGTGTTGCAAAGGCTGAACCTCCTGTGTTACAAGTGCAGCTTTCCTGTAAGAGTTTGCAGAACACACGGAGAGGAGAGGAGAGAGAGGGTTTCTCTGTAGGTTGTTACTGAAGACAGGACTTAGGATACAGGTTTTATTCTTGGTAGTGTGCGAGGTTTACTGCAGGATCATTTTTTGTTTTGCCTAACTGGGGGAACAGCAGCAGTCTCCTTCCAACACTTTTTACTGGAAATACTACATGAACTTTCTTAATTTTACCATTTAGAAAAACAAATTGGTTCCATTCATTTGCAGGACACCAAAGCATTTTACACCCGGTCTTGAAGGGGCCTTTTACCTTTTAGATTCCAAGCTTTTATATGACCTTTCCATCAGCATGAACCACTCCCTCTTTCTGAATTATTAAGCTTGCAAAACAGGAGATGTTCCATGAACAGGAAAATGCCAATTTGGGTTTGAGACCTGATTAAAAAAAAAAAAAAAAAAGAAAAATAAAAAGTCCTCTTTCATTGTGCAGGTAGAATACAGAAATTGCAAAAATTTTTTTTTTTTTTAGTTTTTTTTGGGTATTTTTTACTGCTGTCAGATGCTTCCAGATCAACCCACACTTTCTCTTTACCATAGTCTTGCTAATATGGTGTATGAATAAGAAGTGCTTTAAAATTCATTAATAAATATGTTAGCTTTCTATTTTATTTTTTTTAATTATATAAGATTAGGCTAAATCTTTATGGAATGGAAAAGTTGAGTCTTCCCACCTAAACCTTATCTTTCTTTTACGTCTTTACTTCTGTGAAAGGGAATAAAACTGCACATTTCACACTCCAATTGGCAGTGTATTTTAAAATCCTGAAACAGCCATAAAAGCACAAAGCAACAACTGAAAACTTTCTTGAAAGTCTGTACTGTCAGGGGGTTCTTTTGTCATAAACACTTCACAAATATTATACAGACAATTTAATTAACATGGGTGACTGAGGTTATAAAAAAATCAGCCAGATGGGGTGATGGTTTGCAATCTGTATTGCTCTAAAGTGTGTGAGAGTCTAAGTTTGCTATAAACAACATCACTTTCATACAATGAACCGTATCCAAGAAGAGCTACTTAAATACAATATGAAGAAGAAGAAGGGAAGGGAATGAATGACACTCCTGCTTGAAAAACACAGCCATAGTTCAGTGCTTTTCTGCTGATATCTAATTATCTTCTACTGGTGAAGCATAAGCAGATCAAGTTTCATCTGTGCACTGGAAATGCTGTGAACTGTCTGCAAAGCTCTGAAAAATTAATTTTCCCATTTATATGAAAGGCCAAAGTTCTTTTAACTGCTTGTAGTACTCTGACATCTCTGTAAACAATCTTTTCACATGTACATGAAAATGAGGATTCTCATAGTGTCCTGATGAATTAGCAGACAGAAATTTTCTCCTACGAGTTTTCAGAAATTGTCTGGAGAATGAAGTAGCAAAAAACCAAACAAACAAACAAAAACAGAAGAGAAGAGAAGAGAAGAGAAGAGAAGAGAAGAGAAGAGAAGAGAAGAGAAGAGAAAGAAAAGAAAAGAAAAGAAAAGAAAAGAAAAGAGGAAAGAAATCTTTACTTTGACAATAAAAGTTTAAACAAAAAATATTCTTTCCCGTTTATCTGAGATTGGAGCCAGGTGGGGGTCAGCCTCTTCTCCCAGATAACAAGTGACAGGACAAAAGAAAACAGCCTCAAGCTGTGCCAGGGGAGGTTTAGTCTGGATATTAGGAAAAATTTCTTCAAGGAAAGGGTTGCAAAGCCCTGGAACAGGCTGCCCAGGGCAGAGGTGGAATGACAGACCCTGAGAGTCTTCAAAGCACTTGTGGCTGTGGCACTTGGGGACGTGGTTAGTGGTGAACAAGGTGCTGGTAGTGCTGGACTCGATGATCCTAAAGGCCTTTTCCAGCCTTGGTGATTCCATGATTCCGCGTACAGCCCCAGCTGCAGCCGGGACACAGCCCCCGAGCTCTGCTCTGTGATCCTGGGCACTGCTGTTGGATTCCATGGGAAGTATTTTCATTATTCCCAGCAACAGCCCTCATTCATTTCCATTTATAGACTGCAAAGCTGTGAGCTGATGTGGATTCTGCTAACATATTATTGTCTCACGATTACCTGGCTTTATTAATAGAAGGGCATTATCCTCCAAGCTTTTCTCACCGACTAAATCAGTCATTTAAATCTTGTTTCCTGCATTGCTGCTTCTATTGACTTTATCATTATAGAGCCCCCGGTGTCTCTACTTCATGTCTCTTTTGAAAAGCATTGACAGAATATAATCTGGATAATTTTAGGGGCTATAAATAAATAAACACAACAGACTAAAAATCTGGAACAACAACAACAACAAAAAGCCTAACAGATAAAAACAGAGATAAGCTAAAGAAGGAGCAGAGGAAAATAATATGTGTATGGATTGAGTGCTAGTTTCCAGTTTGTTTTTGCCACCTTGCCTTTTTGACCTGTGGATTTTCTATAATTGAGGATACAGAGATTGCCACTCCTTAGCTGGGGAATTAGGGATGTAGTAGATTACCAGAAGACGAAAATAACTGAGAAAATCTGTAGAGGAAGAAAACAGGACTCTTAATATCGAGGACAGAGAATTAATTTTGCTAGCAAGAACATAAATTCAAGGCTTTGATCTACTCTGTATGAGTGCAGTGACAAAGCAAACAGAAACTCTTCAGCATTTCTATGCCACTTTCTAAAATTCATTGGCTGGCTAACAGCCAAAATCTTTAAATAAACTAATAAACACAGTGTATTGTAAAAATAGAAATAATTGAATATAAAAGAGGGAAGAAGACACATGGTATACATAATAAAAAACCCACAACATTTTCAAGATGATTCCAGTTCCTCTGAATGAGAGATGAACAGACATAAAAAAAGAAATAAGCAATAGGAAACAGCAAATATGTTCCATGAAATGTTACCATGAAACCCATGATGGTAGCAGCCACATATTGTGGGAGGCTGGGAAATTGAATTTGCAATTCTAAATGCACAAAATGCATATGGAGCAATATGCAGGCCTCTTCTTTTCATCATGTTAGGAATTGTGAGATGAAATGAGGGCAAAATAACCATAATTTTACAAAGATTGGAATAAAAACCTGAAGAAATAAGAGGGGGAAAAAAAAAGTGTTACAGGAAAAAAGATGGCATTGAATCACAAAAAGCACTTAACAGTAAGAAAGAAAGATAAAATGCTCATGAAATGCACAGAGAGAATTAAAAAGAGAACAAAATCTAAATTTTTGTTGTTGTTGTTTTATGGATAACATATCCACATCTGCAAATTTTAAGAATTTGTGCCTTGGATAATTCAGTGAAAGGAAATACAATTTTTTACTGAGTTTTCAAAGTGTGGGAGAAGTGCTTGGTTCACTTAACAATTGTGGACATGTCAGCTTTTACAACTATTTCAACTGCTGGACCATGTGGTGAGAAGGAACCATGGGTCTAATGCCGGTAGATTTTGGTTAATTATTCAACACCTGGTAATTTAGTCAGCTTTCCACCCGAGGCATGCTTTTGTCTGATGGCACGTGGTAGGTTTGTTCGTGATGGTGGGGTGGGAGAGCCTGTCAGAGGCTTTCCTAAAGCCGAGGTAACCAACACCCCCTGCTCCCCTCCCCTCTCCCTCGGGGAAGGCAGTGAGTCTGGTCACCCTGGGAAAACTCACCCTGACTACTCCCGTCGCCAGATTTGTGTAATTTGCCATTTTCCATTAGAATTTCAGTGGGAACAGTCACAAACCTGTGATAGCCCAGTGACATGAAAGTTACATGAACAGTTAAAAGTCAGAAGACATATTTCCTGAAATAAATCAAGGTAAAACCATCTGGGTATAAAACATCTATAATTCTTATGTTATGGAACATGTTTGAGGTCATGTTTTAACAGCTGATCCAATGAGATTCAAAATTTTGGATTTCATACTCTCATTTCTTAGTCTCTAAGGTCAGTCCTGCCCTGTCTTTAGGGTAAGTCTTTCATGTGAGTGAAGGAAAATGAAGTCTTGTCAAAACCACTGATTTCAAGCCATTAAACTGAACTTCTGACATTAATTTTTATCAAAATATTTAAATTGTTCTCTTTTCTTTTCCTGTTCGTGCAGGCCCGCAGTGAAATATGATTTTGTCTGGTTTGACACGGTGATGGAGAACAAAGAGAGCAGAGGATGTGCCAGGCACCAGTGGAATTTACGGGGTAGGGCTGAGATAAGGCTGTCTCCTCAAAATGAAATGTACAGATTACATTGCAATGCTTCACTGCATCTGCAGATAAGAGAGTTCATTTCGCTTTCTCCTCTCACATGGTAATGGCCATTTTTCACTTTCACCAAAGGCCAGTCTAGCCATAATACAACATTTTGGAAACAGACTGGCTGGAGCATTTTGAGTTACTACTTTACGATGTGGTGTAAATCCGAAAACCTGAAGTATTAATGTCCATGCTTGAAGAAAGTCTTCTACAGCTCCTGGGAAGAACTGAGAGTTGTTCAATAACTCTGGGATCAACATTTCTTCCATTCCGGTCTACTTTCATTTAGTTGCAATTTTCACTCAATGTTTTACCTTCCATGTTAAAACAGAACTTCGTCTCTTAACGCAATTACAGCTCAGAAACAGCTTTTCTATAGTTTGCTTTATGTCTTTTTGGGGGTGGGGGAAGAGAAAAAGAAATGAGACAGAAGTCAGGTTGTCATAATATTGATTTTCAAAGCCTGACAAATACACTTTATGTTTTGAAACACAATGGAAAATTCAGAGGACAGTTCACATATATTTATTATTCAACAAATACATGTTCTTTTACTCACATGATTCTATTCAATCTGCTAAAAATACTGAATATCCAAGGACTAAAATGAACTGAGGTTCACAATAATAATATTGCTCCTTCTTTAATTTCCATTCTAGTATCAGAATAGATATACAAAACACTTTAAACATCTTCAGGCAAGTTAACCACCAAGAAGATGTAAAAATGACATTTTTATACAGCAGGATTTATATTAAAATTACTTTTGTCTTGAAAAAGCTACTAAAGACCTACATATTTCAAAATACAGAATTAGAAGGGAGAAATTCCAAAATAAAAATAACAATAATAATCATTTAAAAAAACGGCACTCGAGACAGACAGAAAGAAATAATACAACACCAGGTAATATTTCTGTGATACAAAAAATTGAGGTAGGTCTCTGTCAAGCTTTGTGACTTTTCTAGTAAAATAGAAAATACAGTGCTTCCTAGAAATATGGAGAAGAAAACACCTCTTCAAAGGTCTTTTCAAAAATTGATGTTAAGCTGAGACATGACCTTGAATTCGAGTCTTCATTGGAAGAAAGGTTACTCGAGGAGCTACTTTAGTACTCAGACAGTCTTGTGGCTACAGTGAGTCACAACACTGCTTCCCTGATTCGAAAGAGGTGTCACAAACTGTCTGAACCACAACAGAAAAGAAATGGTTATTGCTGCAGAAAAGGCATCTTAATGGAAAAGTAGAGAGGAGCCACAAGATAATTTGGAAGCACCGTGTTTCTGTTCCTTTGTTTCACAACCCAGCCAGGAAAGCAAGAAGACACCAGCACAACATGTGCTGTTGAACTCAGTAATTGAAATATCCATACCTTTACTGAGTTAATAACACTAATTCCTAAAACTTTACTTGATTAAATTTGTGTTTCAGCAGCTTGGGCTGTTTCAGGTCCACTGATACAATATTTGTTCCTGAGCTGTTCTTTTGCTAACTTGACCTTTTCAAATCTGGAACATTTCGGCTCTGTTTTCATTTATAGTGGTGGCTACACCACCGTGTGATATTTCAATTGAATATGACAGTTTTACTATGTCTCCTTCTGTCTAGGAGTAGAGTTTATGGACATGGTACTAATAAAAATTGTATAATAAAACAAAACCAAAACTGGGCAGCTTTGGCAGTGAGATGTAGTAAATTGCTTAAGAAAGATACTGTAACAGACAAAACTGAACATGTTAAGAAATTCTGTATTATATATTTCTAGTGCTGTTATATTAATATTTTTTATTATCCCATACATATTCATAGCTGCAGTACCTTGAAGCACTTGTTGTTGCCACAAGTTGCAGTCTATTGTAAAAATAGTGTGGAGTCCAGCTAAAGTCATAACTGTGGGTTTCAGTGCTGAGTCAAAGGACACATCTTTAAATGGAGCATTCAGAGAGCC
This sequence comes from Callaeas wilsoni, assembly GCA_013398955.1. Lineage (NCBI taxonomy): Eukaryota > Metazoa > Chordata > Aves > Passeriformes > Callaeidae > Callaeas > Callaeas wilsoni. Next base: position 112,511 of record VWPU01001281.1, on the reverse strand, counting down.
AATTTCTTGTCTCTTATTCAAGGAATAGAATCATGGAATCATAAAATGGCCCGGGTTGGCAAGGACCAGGCTAGCTCATTTAGTTTAACCCCTTGCCATGGGCAGGGACACATTTCATTATCCCAGGTTGCTCCAAGCCCTGTCCAGCCTGGCCTTGGACACTTCCAGGGATCCAGAGGCAGCCACAGCTTCTCTGGGCACCCTGTGCCAGGGCCTCCCCACCCTCACAGGGAACAATTCCTTCCCAATAGCCCATCTAACCCTGCCCTCTGGCAGTGGGAAGCCATTCCCCCTTGTCCTGGCACTCCATCCCTTGTAAAGCCTCTCTCCGTGTTTCCTGTTGGCTCCTTCATGCACTGCAAGGCCACAGTTAGGTCACCCCAAAATTTATCTTTTCCAAGCTGCACAATCCCAGCTCTCCCAGCCTTTCCTCCCAGCAGAGCTGCTCCATCCCTCTGCTCATCCTGGTGCCTCCCCTGGGCTCTCTCCAGCAGCTCCACATCCTTCCTGTGCTGGGCCCCAGGGCTGGGGCAGCTCTGCAGGTGGGGTCTGTCTCACCTGATCTCTCACCTGGAGCAGCTGAGCAGGAGCTGCAGGTCAAAAAGAGAATTCTTTACTAGCAGGCCAGATCTCCAGCAAAAAGGACTGACCTGGCTCAAGTGCTCCTATAGGGAGTTTTTATTCTGTGGAATGGAATGGATTCATGAGGTTGCAGGATGGTGATCTGAGAAATGAAATATCTCTGTGCTCCGATTCTTTATAGCTCCCTAAAACTCTTTACTTTTATCTATTAAAGAGAAAGAGTGACTGAATAAAGAGAATTTGTGTTAGCAAACACGGATTCCCAGTTTTATAATGGATCATTCTTATACTCCAGGCACGTTGTTTTCTTGGAATGTTGTTTTCTTTCTCCCTAGTTCTGAACTAGTTTACACTGGCAGAGGGAGTTTTCTTCATCTTCACAGCCACTGAGAAAATACTTTCAAATTATTAAATTATTGCTGGAAAGCTCACTTTGGTTACAGGAACAATCACAAATAATTTATCAGTTGTTTGTGCAGATTAATATCTGGATGACATTTATAGGAAGAAACTTCAGGTCTCAGAAAAGTTAATAAATATGATGATTATTCCTAAGATATTTATACAATTTTCCAAGAGAATTGCTCTGAATGAAAGGAAAAAGTGTACTTAAAAGTTTATAATGCTAATTTGAATAATATGTAAAGTGGTGAAAACTACATAGTACCTCTCTATAATTATAGAAAAAATTATAGTATTAATCTTATTTATACTTATAAGATCATTTACATTAAAGTGATTTCAGAATTAGATGGCAATAACCTGGAGCTGTTAGTTGTTAGTGAGTGACTTTTTATTAGAGAATAAGAGACTTTCTTAAATAATGGCTAAGAACAAAGAACAGAAGCTCTTCAGTCTATTCTGTTTCTGTTTTATGTTTCAGGTATTTCTCTACAAAAAGCTCAATGGTAATAGACAGTACAAGATTAAACGAAAATTTTTAAGTGAGCCACATTTGATGAGACTTCATAATATTAGAAATGGGAAGTGTTCAGCTCAGCCATCGCTACACCAATTCCATAATTACACATTACAGTAAATATTAATGTTTTCCCCAATCTAAACATATTTCCCTTAGATTTTTCCTTTAAATCAATTTATATTTATCCTATGGGCTGCCCATTATCTTTCACCAAATATATGAAACAGAAGTAAATTACTTGAAGAAAATGTGTTTTCACTGAATTTTAATTAAATCAAAAATACCTGAGTCATTTTTGTTCTTGTTGCTAAGGAGATCATCAATTTTTTGTTGACAGTGGGTTATTTTATATAATTTTCTTATATTTTAATACTTTAAACTACCACAAACTTTGACCAGCCGTATTCTCCAGGACAAGTATGCTTTGGAAATGGAGTAAAGGACTTAGGAAATGCCTAAGAAATAGCCATGTGCTCCTGGGAATCCCAGGACATGACATCCTGTACCAAAGTAGTTTGCATTGTCAGGAAAAGAAATATCCAAAAAAGGAGAGGCAGAATGAAAATAAAATATTTTTTAAAAAATAAAAAATAAAAATAATACTAAAAATATTTATACAATTCTTTCCTTGAGCAGTACTTTTTTCCCTCTTTTAAGAGTAAGGATCTTTAAAACCACAAGAATATAAGAATGGCTTAAAATCAGCAAGCTGGGTTGCCATGGGGGAAATCAGGCACTGGATTAAACTAAAACTGAACTAAGAAACTAAAAATAAAAAAAAAAATTGATATAATTATGAGATGACATGAATTGATGCAGACCTGAATGTAATGGAAAAAGCAAGATCAGTAGAAATTGTCAGAATATCATTTTTTATTGTTTGCAATTACTGTATTTAAGTTTCAAATGCACTTGTTAAGAATGAAAGCTTTTTTCCAGCGTCAGAATTGTCAGGCTCCTATTTTAGCAAATCAGAGATTGCAGTTTTGCATTCAGAATGACACCTTGCTGCTGCTTTGGGAAAGGCACACTGACATTTCACCGTGGAGGAAAAGGCCTTGGAAGCGTTACTTGTCCCTAAGAAGCGTTTCAGCGAAGTGAAACGCGGTGGTGTCTGCAAAGCCTTGGTGACAAAAAAATGCCAGTGGCTATGTGTTCACTCCATTATTCATTCCCACCCTCGAGCAACTGATACAGGTTGTCATTACCCAGCTCTCTTCGAGGCTTGTGCTGAAATTATTTATGCCAAGACATTTCAATTAAGGGAATGGAGACCAGGTAAACCTCTCCCCAAACAATGGGTTTTGCATAACAGTGACGCATCACAGCTTCACTTTTAACCTGGAGAGTCTTCCCTGTGCCATTTAGGCTGGAGTCTAAACTGAGCATCTGTTGACATCCACAGACCTAATTCATCAGTGATAAAGAATCACAGACATGATAGATTCAGACAGGACCCCCTGGCTTTCAGAATTCCTGCTCAGAGGGGAGTCTGGATCCAATCCCTGTGCCCAGCTTGGGCATTGGCTTATGTCCGAAGGGCTGTACAGGTGCTTTAAATGACTTTGTCCCACAAGATAAAGGATGGCAAATCAAATATATTTATATAAATAAAAAAATTATTTATTTAAATTGATAATGATAACTATTAGACCAAAAGATCTTAATAGAATTATGTACTATACTTTACAGGCAGCTCAGACTACTAGTATAGTTCACTATTTATTGAAGCAATTATATCAAAGCTAGAAAAACAGTTGAGAATGATGTCAGACATCCATCTCAGTGACCAAATCTCTTTCCTCATCCTCAAGGAGTGACCTTGAGGGTGTCCCCACTCCAGGGAGGAATCTCCACACACTCCCTGAAGGGGGGTGTTAGAAGATCCTCCCATTGAAAAGTGGGGCTGGGCTTTTATGGCATAAAGTGGCTGATGTCAGATGTCCCCAGGCTGGATTAGATCAGCTGTCAGTACTGTCCCCTGTTGGTTACTCTGTCAGGATCTCAGGAAACATTACTCTTCCCCAGAATGTTGAATTTTGGGATGGATGAGTCAGGCTGGTCTGAGCATCCTTCAGCCCCTAACTCAGAACCCCTTCCCGCCCACTCCTGGTAGCTTTTCCAAGTAGGAATTATTCGAGCTGTTTCTATCCCCACGTAGGCTACAGCAGCTGTTAAACATGCGAATGTTTGACCGTTCAAACTTCCTGTAGTCTGCAGCAGGGAGCATTAGCAGTGTCTTGTGCAGGGAGTTGGATGAAATGAGGACACAATTCCAATTCTGAGGCAAAAAAAGAGATAAGGGTTTCATACGAGATACAACATCAATGGCAGGGCAAGGAATGGCCTCACTGTTCCTACTATTCCATTTCTTGAATTTCCCTGGAAGCATTTCTTTTCATGGCATAATAATGGAGTAGGATCCCTTCCTGAGGAGAAAGGGATTTTGGTTGCCGAGTGTTGGAAGCCAAGGCGTAATTCAAAAGCTTTACCAACAGCAGCATGGAACAAAACATCTCCTGTATTGACAGTTTTTATAATTTTTTTAGGAAGATTTTGGAACGCTTCCAGAGTTGTGTATACTCCCAGGACAGTAGTGGACTCACCATCCCTGGAATTGTTTAAGAAAGATGTAGGTGTGGCACATGGGGACATGGTGTAGTGGTGACCATGGTGGTGGTGCTGGCTGAAGATCGGATTCGATGATCTAATTGGTCTTTTCCAACCTTAATGTTTGATTCTATGATCTGTGACCTCAGAAGTTTTTCACCTATTTATCAATCAACTTGATCTAAATCACAAACCACAGCTCTGACATCATAATTGGTTAATTGGTTTAGGCCAGAGAAATAAAAGAAACCCCAAGAGTAAATTTCATGCATCTGTTGTGACACTATGCATGCAGTTTGCAGAGTCCGCTAAAGAGTGCAGTTGTTCTGTAAAAGTCTTATGAAATACAAGGTTGCACTGCATGAGAACACAAATCCTGGTGAAAATTCAAGTGCCTTGATCTTCCGAGGGAAAAGCACTGGTCTGTGGCTGATGAAAATGTCAACAGGTGTATAATCTGAAGAAATTAAAGCCATTTTCACCTCTCTAGTCCCGGTCTTTCCAAGTTTTTTTTCCAGGGTAATGTCTAGAATGTGTATTCTCGTGGTCTGCTGCATGCAAATATGCAATCATAATTCCTGACCAAAGGCAAAGGAAAAAAACCCATTTCTGAAATGATGAATATTTTAGCAACTATAACAAGAAGAGGAATAAGTTATTCATGTAAGTATGAACAAAGAGCAGCCCAAAAGCCCAGATCAGTGTGATCAATTTAATTTGAGAAATAATTTATTATTTGACAGGACAAATGTAAAAGCCACACCCTGGTAAATGCTCACACTGGCACAACTTCCATGTCCATCTCGTGTTCTGTTTTCCCAGGCCTGTCAGTGAATAATCAGGACTAATGACTTTACTCAAGTCAAAAATACTTTATCTTGCAAAGTGCCACGACGGAGGCTGCCCTTCCTGACCTTGCAGGAATGAGATTTTTCATTCCACTCATGAAGTGTAGTGTCATTAAAACCAATTTAATACATTCATTTCAATTACGTCGTAGTTTTATACAAGATTCAGTGCAGTTACTTTGTGGAAGGGTTGTATTTTTTTTTTAAATTAAACCCACAGAACTGGAATTCTATTTATATGGCAACTGCCTTTTTTATTTTTGATGAGATATTTTAATTTTTGAAATAACTCTGAGCATCCAGGTTACATTACCAAGATTACAATTGTATTATATTGACTACCAGTAAAATAATTCCTTCCTGGTCAAAAATTGTAGTTGCAGTATAACTATTCTGAAATTTCAACTTGCACATTTACAGAGCTGAGGGCAAAGTTTTCGCTGCTTACACAGTTTCGTATGGTCACAAAAAGAGGCAAAAGAAGAAAAGTAATTTAAAATTTAGTAAATAAGATATTAACTCCATCCTCCCTGTGCTCTAGTTAATCTTAAATTATGGGAACAAAACGTTCATTTGATCAGAAGTGTGAATGGAATTATTGGAATTAATGCAATATAAAAACCTAAAGATCTAAAAGGCAAAAAGAAAGAGAAGCAATGAAGTAAAGGGCAGTGCCTGTCTTGGAACTGAATTGAAAAATGTTCACCAGAATTAAATATATTGTGATTTTGGTGACATAATTCTGCTAATTGCCTCTTCTGATAAAAGTTTTTGTCCTAGGTCAGATGAACTTTTAATTAAATTGTGCATTCATTGATTCTGTTTCTTGACACACAAAAAATAGGTTGATGCTAAATTTTAACCAAATCAAGAAATTATTGACTAAGTGGAGCTTCCTTTGATATTACAAAAGTTCATTGGACGAAAACTTTTACCAGAAGCGGAAAAATTATGTCACCAAAACCACAGCTGGTGTATTTTGATAAAAAGCCCAAACGAAGCTCATGTGACTTTAACTGGGGCAAACAAAAGTATCTGAAGTGGGAATCTGGAGCAGAGTTTGATCTTCTTGCTCTGGATCTGTACCTAGATGTCCCTGGAATTGCAGTGTTCTGTCCTAAAATCAGCTGTATCCTGTGGCTTACCCAAAAAGCATCAAGATTTAGTACTTTGCACTTTGCAATGAGCACAGAAGAGATATAACTTCCATTTTCTGTGGAAGAAAAGATAATGGAGAAAGGACCTTATTTTTTATAAAATGCCTCTTTTCTTTGCACAAATGCCATCAAAGTGGAAGCCATCACTGGACTCTTCATCCCTGTGTGCTCCTGTACCATGCTGAGTGGTATCACATTTATTAGGAGTGTTATTAGGAAGTCTTCCTCCAATGTGTCACACATGTCACATCTGTCTTTCACTGCCAAGCTGGCTGTCATCTGCTCTTTCAAGTATCAGCTCACGAGGCAGCCCTTTCCACAGGCTGATTTTCACAGTGGAATGAGCAATGGATAAATTGATTTTGAAACAAAAAAAAAAAAATTAATTTATTTGGTATTTTTTATTTCTCTCATTAATTTAAGTGGTGGATCAGGTAGCCACAGGGTTACATATATGTGTATAGAAATGTATACACATATATCACAACCTAAACAGATGTGATGTAATGATGTGTGAAGGGACCTGAATCGGCAGGTGAGAACACATTTCAGAATTTAGTGCAAGAAAAAAAGCTGTAGCAGGAAGGAAGAGGAGGAGGAGCAAGGAGTGTACTAAAGGTTGCCTGAAGTTATTTTTACATTATTTTCTAGCATTTTTTTCTTGCCAACAAGGTAACATAATAAGGCGTTTAAACAATATTGTTGTCTTTCTTGAGAGCCCCTTGTTTACAGTTATTCATTATTACCACTCTGTTCTCCTGACATGGTATAAGTCTTGTTTGGTGCCTACTGCCCAACAAAGCCATGTAGAGCTGTAGAGATTTAGTTTGAGCTCAGTGGAGACTTTTCAGCTGTGTTTAGCTGTTTACTGATTTGGTTACCAACACCCATTCAACTGGAAACTAAATCACGGAATCACAGGATGTCCTGAGTGGGAAGGGACCTCCAAGGATCATCCAGTCCAACTCATGGCCCTGCACAGACGCCCCAACAATCCCAGCCTGTGCATCCCTGGGAGCGTTGTCCAAACCCTCCTGGAGCTCTGGCAGCCTTGGGGCCGTGCCCATTCCCTGAGGAGCCTGTTCAGTGCCCAGCACCCTCTGGGGGAAGAATCTTTCCCTGATCTCCAGCCTGACCCTGCCCTGACACGGCTCCAGCTGTTCTTCCCTGGGTCTTGTCCCTGTCCCAGAGGGCAGAAATCAGAGCTGCCCCTCTGCTGTCCCTTAGCCCCCAGTGAGGTCTGACCTAAGTCTCCTCTTCTCCAGCTGAACGAAACAAGTGCCCTCAGCCTCTCCTCAGATGGACAAAAGCTTTATAATTCTATGCTGTTTCTATACTACATCACTCTTGAGGTTTTTAACTCATAGAGACTTGATGCTTGTTAAAAAAATTCGGGGTACCAAGTTGCCTACACCCTTTAGAATTATAGCAGAGAACTGTTTGTGCTAGTAGGTACCTAAATACCTTTGAAAATCTGTCATCTGTAAAACCTGATGATAACATTTCCCTTGAAAAGTTGAGCATAAAATGTCTCCTCTTAACAACGAGTGCGGCACCGCTTGTCCTGCTGGTGCTCTCCTGGAGCAGACCATAAATCACTGCAGAATTACTGACAGGCTGCACCACCAACATGCTGTACCTTGTTCTGGGACCTAATTATATCAGCATCCGATGGCAACACCTTTGAAAGGGGTTTGTCAGCATTTTCAGCGTACGACTTTTTGGTTTTTTCCAAGCTGGATGAAAACTTAATATATCAGTAATCCCAAAATTGTATCTGCTCAAACAGACAGAAAAGTTGTCAGTCAGGATTTGATTTCACTTGTCTATGATATGTTCTAGTTTTCTTCATTTATTTTTTTCCAGCTGGGGTTGAGCTTGTGTGTGTTTTGAAAAGTTCCTATAAAAAACTGTTCAGTATTTCTCACTTATTTCTAATTATAGGTGAGGTAAACGGTTGCTGAATAATGAAGTGTTAAATATATTCAGTGTACATACAAAAGTGCTCGAGGGTAGGAAAGAAAAAGTTATCAAAAATAATTACCTGCTAGCTCTGCCTCCTGGGATCATCCTAAGTGAAATGGCACTGTGATTTTTGAGAGAAATTTGAGAGAATTGTGAGAAATCCAGGAGTCTTTACAGCAATGTGCATTGATACAGCTCATATTCTTCAATGTTTGCACATCAAGCTGTTATTCATTTTGGATTTCTCCCCTGGTAATTTTTTTCTGTCATATTGAAGAATTTTTATTAATATAATATATACTGTAGGTGGCTTTAGTACTAGAAATTAGTATTTTCATTTTAACTGTGATTAAAAACTTCAGCTATTTCCATGCTGGTTCATTTTTTTTCCTAAGTGAGGCAGTAACTACAGAAGAGAGGATGGATTAAATCAGGTAGCAGAGATTACTTTATTGCTAAAATATCAAACTAATCAACAAGACTCATGATTTGACAGGTGGACACTACCGTTGGTGGTGAATAATAATTGATACGTGGTGATAGTCCAGGGAAAGTGTCACTTATGGCATCAGGAGTAATAAAAGGAATCATATGTTGGACATTTTGCTGCCATTTCATTCTGCAGCACCAAAGTCAATGAAAAGCATTGATACAGTTAGCTGTTGGCTCAGGAAACCTCCATCTGGAGCACTCTGGCTAACACTGTTTTGTACCTGGGATGCACTCCAAATTCAATTTAGCCAGAAAGACTTCTCAGCACATTTGGAAGAACTGCCTCTTCCACCTTCCTCGATGAATTTGCCTCATGCGCAGCTTTGTGCAGTTTTTCTTTCTGTATATTTTGGACTATCAATATATTTTCTTTCCTCAAAATTGTCACACCATAGTAATGAAAATATTTCTGATTTTTTTTTTATATTGTACCAGTTCCTGTGAGAGCTCTGCTGCTGCTGCTCTTTGTCTCAGTAAAGTGTTCCCAAGCTTTAATGCTGTAGTTGCCTTTCTTGGTCCTGTGCTCCCCACAAATAAATTGGCAGGAATTAAAGGCTTGAGTGCCCAGTATTTTGAAAACCGGCATTGCAGCGGCTCAGTGCCTGTCCCTCGATGTGCAGGGCAATGTGCAGGATGCCAAAATTTCCCAGATTTCCTCCAAATGTTGTGTGAGACAGCTCATCTGCCTAGGGCCAGGCAGGAACAAACACCTCGGTGGTGGCAGGTCTCAGGTTCCTCCTTTCCTGGCCCCTGTTTCCTTTGCTATGCCCTCTTGAGGAGGCTGGAAGATAATTTTCCAGAGGCACTACAAGCGAGCAATGGGCACAAGAGCCATCATCACTGCACTTTATGGGGAGAGGGAGAACGAGCCTGGGTTGACTGCCTGCTGTGTGGAACACCCAGCCCAGCCCAGAACTCAGACACCCCTCCTCACTCCGCGTTCTTCCTTGAAGACAAAGCAGAGAAGCAGTTGATGGGAAACTTGTGTAAATATAATTTATCACTCCTAAACTCTTATCTAGAACTAGCCTCTTTCCCACACTCACAAGGACAGTTAATAACATATTTTTACCTATCTCTTGCATCACTGAGATGTTGCTTCTGGGGTGAGTGCTCAGTCTCTTTACAATATGTAGTTATTCTTTCCTGGTGATATTTCTAATCCACTCAAAGGGATACCCAGGTTCAGTTTCCCACTTCAACTTTAGCCCAAAGCCAATGAAATCCACCCACAAGGCCTCTAGGTATCCTTTCCCCCTCTCTCCAGTACACAGCAGAGCTGATCTGCATCCATCATATTGAGTGGGTCAAGGACCAAAACTAAACCCAAACTCCAGTGATGCCTTAGGATTTTATCTTTTTATGTTTTTCATATGTTTGTAACCTTGCAATTCTCTAGTGTAGAACTCTCAACTCCATCTAGAGTGTTAGCTACTGCTTTCCCATTTTGGTCAGACACAACTATTCCTCTCTAGACCTGGGAATCAAGGACACCCTACTGTCTCAGGCCTCAAGAAATATGAACAAAAGTGAGCTGGGGAGGAGCAAACTTGGGGTAAATTACTTCATTACCTGAAGCTGTAATTGGAAGATTAACTCCCAATATGCAAATGGACCAAACTCATAAAAGTATAAAAACCCATGATCCGTCATCCATTTATTGGGTGTAGCCCCTGAGTGGGCTTTGTCTGCCCTGAATGTACCTGAAGGCCCTTCCTTAACTATAACCTCTTTTTATTCTCTTAATTTTGTCTGGCCTCTGTTTTAGGTAGCCCATTAAGGCATCATCATAATGTTTTTAAATTAATTTTATGACAAAGGGCACAGGACTTGCCTGCACATTTATGTGAATGGCTCTCGTGTCATGTTGGTGCATATGGAATCTTTTCCCTCCTCAAACACTAACTACATAAATGCAAAATATCACAGAATCATAAAATCATGCAATGGTTCGGTTTGGAAGGTGCCTCAAAGATCAAGAGTCCTTAGAGTAAAAACTGTGAGCCAGGGTCTCCCTTGACTTTCCTTTTGAACTCTGAAGAATTTCTATGCTTCTTTTCCTGTTTTTTTATTGATCCAACTTTTTCCTCAGGGTAATCCAGTAGGCAAAAGAAAAAAAAGGAAATTCTCCCCCATGTAACATATTTTTTCCATGAAGATGTGGCACCAAAGATCCCAGTTCTGCTCCAAGTCATATTGCTGTAAATTGGCAGCACTCTGGTTAATCAACATTTTGATTCTGACTTCATGCTGCAGCTTTCCAAAGCAGAAATCAGGAAGAGGACTCACTTTTAAAAATAATATTTTTGATATTTCATTTCAAATGAGTAGTTGTGTCACTTTGTGGAATGTGGGCACAGTTGGATTTGGTCGAAGGTTGGACTTGATGATCCCTGAGGTCTTTCCAACCTTTATGATTCTATGCTTCAATGATTTTAACTTATATTGGTTTTACAGGTATTATTTTTCCTTTCTTTTGCACGTACATTCACACAGAGGCAAAGTATTAATTAGCAATACTGCTGTCTTAGGGAAATTGATTTTTGAAAGGCCAAACGAAATTAGCCGGGATTTTTCATATGCTAATGTGAGGAAAGGTAAAACAGCTTTTCAAACAGAATGAAATCTTGACAAAGATTTCGACTGCATGGATCTGGCCAGGCTTCCTGCAGCTTTCCTCTATGGCAGTAATCAGCCTCGTGGGGAGGTCTGTAAAACTTTGGCAACACATTGAGAGCCCAGATGAATCCAAATCATGATAAATCATGAGGGATCTCATTGCAAGGCTGATTACAGCTGGACCAAACCTGGCCCAGCAACTGAAAAATCAAATTGTCCTTGTGCATCTCAGGGGAAAAAAACATCCAACGAAACTTGCAAAGAGTAACTGCACAGAGCAGCGTCATATTCTGCTTTCAAAATACCTTTTGGGCTTCATAAAAAAATTATAATTCATAATTCAAAATTTCCATCACACAAAGGCGTGAAATTATATGGTAAAATCAAGCAGTTAATGATTGGACTTCATGTTACAGAAATCAGGTACAAGATGCCAAAGAAAAGTATTCCTAAATTGAGTTTACCTCATGGGAGGAAGTAAAGTTGGATATTAGAAAGTTTGGTTCCTAATCTTGGTGTTGTGTTTCAGAGCTGTGATTCAGTTTTACCAGTTTGCTAAAGCAAAGACCATAAACACGAGCTCTCATTTTGCTCCTCAGCTGCTCCTCATACGGTCCCTCCAGACTCTTCCCCAACCTCCTGTCCCTCCTTTAGACACTCTCTAACACCTGTAGATCGTTCTGATACCGTGGCACCCAAAATTACACACAATATTCCAGGTGAGGCCGCTCCAGCCCAGAGCAGAGCAGGACAGCCCACCCTGGAATGGCCAGCAATGCCAGGCCTGGTGCCCCCCAGGATGTGTGTGAAGATCAGCAAAAAGCCAAATCAAATTGCATCATCTGTACTCTCTACATATTTCAAACCCACCACCTTCAGTGATGCTTTGTGGATAGAAACAGCCCGATATCGTCCATGTGGTGCTCACACAAAATCAATAGCTAGGATGAGCCCGGACTTCCATGGGATGAGCAGTGCCCGGGTGAAGCCAGGGCTTCCAGAGAAATCAGATTCTCATTTAGGCACCTGGGCAGGGCCCAGCCTTGCGGCAGTGCTCAGCTCTCAGCAGCAGCCACTGCAATCCCATTAGGCAAATGTTCAAAGAGCTCTATAACCTAAACATGAGCTCGTTGGAACACACAGGACGAGACCACAGCCCCTTGAAATCAGTGGAGATTTTACCACTCACTACAAACGAATCAATGCCACAGAGGGATTGCATCCCTTTGCCTGATTGTGGATGCTGAGCTTGTTGAATAATTCTGGCTTTGGTGCTTTTATCTGAAGATCCCTCAATAGTTTTATGAATTATTTTCATTATGATTCTTCATGTTAGGAAAAAAGATAAAAATCTGTAATAATCCTTAAGTAGATGAGCTGTAAAATCAACACAATTCTGTGCAATTGTGACACGGCTTTATAAAATGGATCAAAATCTGTCTTATAGGACAGGTAGGATTCCTACAAGAATAATCTCGAGGGAGGTCATTCTTCCCCTCTCCTCTGCTCTTGTGAAGCCCCATCCAGAATATTGTATCCAAGTGTGGGGGCCCAAACACAAGAAAGATGTTGATCTGCTGGAAAAAGTCAAGCAAAATCCGCATCGATGCTTCAAGGACTGGAGCCCTTCTGCTCTGGAGCCAGGCTGGGAGAGCTGGAGGTGTTCACCTGGAGAAGAGAAGGCTGAGGAGACCTCAGAGTCCCTTCCAGAGCCTAAAGGGGCTCCAAGAGAGCTGGAGAGGGACTTGGGACAAGCGATGGAAGGACAGGAGAAGGGAAATGGCTTCCCACTGCCAGAGGGCAGGGATAGATGGGCTATTGGGAAGGAATTGTTCCCTGTGAGGGTGGGGAGGCCCTGGCACAGGGTGCCCAGAGAAGCTGTGGCTGTCCCTGGATCCCTGGGAGTGTCCAAGGCCAGGTTGGACGGGGCTTGGAGCAGGCTGGGCTAGTGGCAGGTGTCCCTGCCCATGGCAGCAGGCACCAGTGGATGGGCTTTAAGGTCCCTTCCAACCCAAACATTCCTGTGATTCTATAATTCCACCACACATCCAATTTTCTTTTCGTGCAAGACACCTTAAAGGAGCTCCTCTGAGCCCTGAACCTGATTAACAAGTCAGCTTTCCCACCCTTTGCCAATGTATTCAGTGAAGAAATAATCATTTAATGTGCTAGACAACTCAGATCCTTATGGAAAGCTCTTCTGTGGGCACATAGCAGGGATGGATCCAGGCCAGCAGCCACGGCTCGTTCTAACTGAGACTTGTAGCCACTCCCAGCACAGGCTACTTCAGCCCCATTCCTAGAACTCCATTTAAATCTGCCGCTTGGGTATTTTAAATAAGGACTAAACTTCAGGCAAAGGCAGCCCGGCTGCCCAATTACAGCAGAAATCAATCAGCTGTCGCAACTGGAAAGGCACACGAAGCCAGTGCAGCACGTCCCGCAGCCCACGGAATTGCTTACAGCAGGACACAGCTTCAGCTTCCTCAGTAAATCACGGGGAATTTTCCTCTTCCTGCCAAACCTAATTTGTGAATGAAAAGCATTCTTGCAGTTCTTTAAGTGTACCAGAACTTTAGGGCCTGAGTTCCATTATTTTATTAAGCAGTGTGTCATTAATTAGCCCTGGCACGTTTCTCCCGGGTACAGGAGCTGCGGAAGGCGGGCGGAAGGCAATAAATTCAGAATCTGGCTTTAAGGAATGCAAATGATAGCCTGGGTTATGTTTTTTTTCTGAGTGTCGGAATGTACACAAGACCATTACACTGCCTGGTGCTGAGAAGCACCAAGTTAATAATTTACATTCATTTGCATCTCACCACAAACCCTCTGTTAACAAGCAAGGTCAAAAGAGTTCCCTGGGGAATCAGTCCAGGGTGAGAATGCTTCTCCCCATGTTGGTGGCAAACCACGGGTGTCTCATACTACATCACCACTGAATGTAAAGAGAGTTTGAATCACAGGCAGTGTAGTTAAGACATCGTTTTCAAGCTCTGTAAATTGCAAATATAGTCTAGCACGTTGAAATCAGTATTTACATTTAAAATGCCCCCAAACATGTAAGGAAAAGGTGTCAGGAATTACTCAGCATTGAGAAATTACTTTCACCTGAAAGAACAGATGGTTGTGAAAATCTTGTCTGATGGAAATCATTATTCGAATATATATGTACAGCTTCTCCTGGTTATTGTCTGTTTTGGGCCCAGTCTATCAGAATTTGCCAAGTGCAGGTGTGAGCTTTTATGTTTCCTTAATCCTATTTTTAGCTTAAACAACGACACAAACTCTGGATTATTTTGCACTCAGTTTGCTCCGCCTTGGTCTTATATTTTCCACAAAACATTTTAGTTTATTTCCAGGGCAGAAAACAACAAGATAGAGAAACCCAGGTTCTTCCTGGCAATTTTGGGACATGTAGTTATTGAGCAGTGTTGAAGTCACTACCAGAAACTTTATACCAAAAGGAAGAATAAGGCCTTCCAATTCCTCTTAGAGCAGAAATTTTTGAGGCCAAAGATTTTTGTTGGGTTTTTTTCCTTCTTCTTCTTTCCTCCTGGATTATTTGAAAGTTCCCAGGGTTCATATTTTTAAGAGCAGGGCAGGCAGGTTACATGTTTCAATTACTTGACCAGTGCAATAGCAAACTGGAGGGAAGGTAGATCAAAATGTGTGCTATGCACCCTCTCGAGTAACTCGACTCATGTGCCACTACACCAACATATGAATATAATTTTCAATTTTGTGGTTTTACCTGGATTTTAGAGAAGGAAAATGAGAAAGAGGCAAGCTGAAATCAGATGTGTTGGTTCTGATATGCCTCATGTTATATAGAGAGATGAAACAATGAAAAATTTTATGAAGTTTTATAAAGAAGTTTTGACTTCTACAGAACAAGGGATTTGTCTTTGACATGATGAGCTGTGATGAGGGGCAGCACAGGGGCAGTTCTGATCTCTGCCCTCCGGGGCCAGGGACAGGACCCAGGGAATGTCTGGAGCTGTGTCAGGGCAGGGTCAGGCTGGAGATCAGGGAAAGGTTCTTCCCCCAGAGGGTGCTGGGCACTGAACAGGCTCCTCAGGGAATGGGCACGGCCCCAAGGCTGCCAGAGCTCCAGGAGGGTTTGGACAACGCTCCCAGGGATGCACAGGGAGGGATTATTGGGGTGTCTGTGCAGGGCTAGGCCTTGGGCTGGATGATCCTGGTGAGTCCCTTCCCACTCAGGGTATTCTGTGACTCCATGATTCATTATTCCACCAGTTAATAGGATCTTTTCAGATCTGACAAGAGAATATATGTAGCATCTTGTAGCAACTTGCTATAAAGTGACTTTTAATCTCCAGTGAACTTGATGAAAACAGTGGCAATGACCTAAGGATCTTGTTCAGTTTGGTATTAATTTTCCTACCTGGGATGTGTGATGTGCGTGACTCCAAAATAGGAGAGAGGGCCATGACTGAGAAGCACCTGACCTGAGAACTGCCACCAATCTTCTGCTTTTAAGCTCCCTCCAGACTGGTAAGTGATTGACTGCTTTACTTTATCATGTCTTATTAATATGATTTATTAATCTGGTAATTCAGGTCAAGTTGGCACTGTACATTGCCGAAAGGAATAAAATGAAAAGAACATCATGATAAAATATTATCATCATGGCCTCACTGCAAATCTGAATGACAGCACAAGTGAAATCCACACTGATGAACTGTTGATATCCCACAGTGCCACGGTTACTGGATCTTTAGGCCAAAGACTCTCAGCTCTGTAAAGGAAAGATTGCTCTCAGTTTTAGAAATATTGACCTCTGCTGCATGGCTGGAGTGCCTTGGCAGCACAGCCTGCCTGGGATAAACACACAGCGCCTGTGAAAACACCGGGTCATGGCACCAAGCAGGGACACAGAGAAAGATTTCTGAATTTCATGGAATCATGAAATAATGAGTGGTTTGGGATGGAAAGGAACTTAAGGACCATCTCATTCCAACCCCCTGCCATGGGCAGGAACACCTTCCACTAGACCAGGTTGCTCAATCTCTTTCAATTTTTTCCTTCCTCCTCAGCCAGATGGTCTTGTTGAAAATAGGAAAAAAATCTTGAAGCCATAGGAATTATGCTGTTTCTCTCTTGATTTTTTCATGGACCAGATCTCACGGAGGTACATTTTTCCTTCTGTGCAAAAAACCAGGGGCTTCAATCCCCAAATTTCCATGATCTGCCATATAATAGAGTTTTCCAGAAATTCTAGAGACTCTGTATACGTCACTAAACCTGATCCAGAGGCAGCTGAAAAGGGCATTGAGAGTTTTTTTCTGCTGCTGAGTTGGAACAGAAAATGTGAAAACCCCACAGATTTCTAGGTGCTACAAGGCAGCCACAGCCTTCTGATGGCTGATGGTTTGGCACTCCAGGGAGAGCAGACCCCGAAGCTCTGGTGCTGCCTTGTATTGGAGCATCCCAGACGAATGATTCTTGTACCAAACCTGGTCTTTATTGTGAATATTTCTAGTCACTGCTGCAGAGCCTGAAGGATTCACAGAACTAATACAAACTCCAGTTTCCCAGTTGTTTAGACACAGGGATCACATCTTGTTTCTGAAATACCATCTTCAAGTATTTACTTCAGCAAGTCCTCTTTGGAATTCTTGAGGTGTGAGAGGATTCTGTATTAAAAAAAGGAAAAAAAATTAATGCGAATTAAAACGATGATAAAAAAAAAAAAGATTACTTCCACAATGTGATTCTCCTCCATTCAAGTTATTCAATCTTTTATTTATTGTATTTAAGCCATGTCTATGTGTACAAAATGCGATTGTGAACCACTGCTCCAGCTTTCCTTGAGATTTACAAGAAATTATTGCTGGTAATGGGCTAAAATTGCTCCATGCCATGGCAGTACATGGCTAGTTCATATCAGTTTGTCATCCAAGGTAGGCTTAATAGAAGAAAAATATGGATTTAATTAAAAAAATATAAATCTATATTTCTTTCCTCTAACATAACAAAAATCTACTAATTAGTCAATGGGATCTTTAACAGTGACATAGAGAGTTATTAAACTCTGATATGATTATTACAGTGATAAAGGCCTTATTGACAAGAAATGGTAATTGTCCTAAAAGAAAAGAAACTCCAAGAAAAAAAGAAAGGGAACATAGAAGTATTTTTCTCTCTGTAGAAGACCAAATGAACCCAAAGACAGGAAATCAAGTGCTATTGGCATTTTAGAGGTTATAGGTTTTATAGGTTAATGACATAGCCTGGGTTAACCTGGGTAACCTAACCTATAGGTTAATAAATAGCCTAGTGTCTCTCAAAGGCTGCACAGTAATGTGAAAAAAATGGTGAAAAATATTATTCTTCATATGATAGAAAGAAACATATTTTGTATTTTATATACTTGCATTTTTTCTGTGTTTAATTTGATTTATTACATATATATATATTTATCAGTGTTGCTACTTGGTTCAATTATTGCCTAATTTCTTTCAAAAATTGTTGTATAGTTTAATTTTTATTTTAATATTCTACTGTAGGAATATGAAACACAAAATTAAAACCTGTTGCCCTGACGAATGCCAGTAAAACATTGTATCTTCTGCCAGAGACTAGGGAGATATAGTTAACTGCCTGATCAGTTTTTAGGTTAATTTTTATAAAATCTATGCACTAAAACCAGTTCAGGTAACTCTAGTCAAGTCATTTAAAACCAAGCTGTAAATTTTAATAGCAGGTCTAACAGTAAAATTAGTGGGTTTCCAGTAGAGGCTTGAAAACTTAGGGAAAAAAGAAGTAATAGTAGTGATATTAGAATGAACAGGCTCTCCAGGCAGTGGAGGATCACCAGCCCTGAAACTGTTAAAAAAACTTGTGGATGTGGCACTTGAGGACATGGGTTAGTGGGAATGTGGTGGTGGCGGGCTGGTGCTTGGACTTGATGGCCTGAAAGGTCTTTCCAATCTTTAACAACTCCGTATAGCAAAATACCACTCGACACACCTGCAGAGACCACGGGCTTTGTTCCACAACATGAAATCCTCCACAGCAAAAAAAGCTGGAATCAGTAAACGAATTCCGTAGGAAGCGTTTATGGCCCTTACTCACACTGCCCGACTTCCTGAGCCTCCCACTCCGCTAAGAGAGGCAGCAGAGATTTCCTAGTAGAGATCTGAGGAATAATCCTATTACAACTGCTGCTCCTGCTACCCAATTAAGACTGCTACCAAAGTACAAGGATGGTATAATTGCAATTAAATGTGTGAACAAATCTAAGATCACAGAGTGGCTCCAGGAAACACCTCCTCAGGAGTTAAAGCCTAAAAGACAGGATGATCCTTTTCCTGTAGCTGAGTCAGAGGGAACACCACAGATTCATGCTCGGAAGCAATAGAAAATGTCACCATGGACAGACACCAAGGGGGTTTTACCTAAAAATCATCGGAGAGAAATCACTGCCTCGCGTTTCCTTGGAATGCGTTGCTGGTATTAATTCATGTTGTGCTGGATGCAAAAATGAGAGATGAATTGGTATAAGCAAGGGGAGGAGGAGTCCATGCTTTAGAGTCTCTGTGGAAGTCAGATCATGCTTTGTTCCTCTAAGATTTTAACAGGTAACTGATTCAAGTCTTATTTCCTCCTCAAATTGCTTTCACCACTTCTTCGGAAGTTCCCTCTGAAGGACGGAGGGCAGGTAGGAGTGTAGGCAGCACTGGCCCTCCTCAGCACACCCCGTGGAATCAGCGTCCCTGAGGTGACTGCGGTGGGAATGAGAGCGAGAAATCCCTCTGCAGAGGGAGGTTTTCAAGTTACAAGTAACAGGACCAAGAGTATCAATGGATTCCTTTTATTTCTGTGTCACCCTTGGTGGAAACTGAAGCGCTAACTTGGACTGGAGAGATGAAAAGTGCTGGAGGTGCTCAAACTTCTCACACTGCTGTGTTCTTCTCTCTTCTGGATCAGACTTCCTAATCAATGTATATAACCACTCTTGTGTGTGTCACTGACAGAATCCATGCCTAAATACAGATTTCAGTTAATAAATTTAATAAATAAATTTTAAAAGTTATAAATAAATAAGTACTTTGTTGATAGCCCTTTTGATCAGTCTTCCTCTCCTAAAATACATTTTTCTACTGTCGAAACAAATCATCTAAGAAAATAACCCCATTCGTTTCAGCAGAAATGCAAGTCTGTAATAGCATAAATTACATATCTCTGGATTTCTGCTTGCTTCAGAAAACAGATCTGCAATAAAGCAGGGCTAATCCTCAAGAATTTATTTGTAGAAAATCCATCAGGTGTAATACTGGAAACCCTCTATCAACATCAAACATAAAGTGAGGCCTGTCTGAAGCATATGTAATCAAAGTCATGTCTTTTTTAATAAAAAATTACTTTGTCTGAGAAGCCAGAAAGCAAAACCTCCAGCAGATTTCTGCTTCTGGGGGGTGCCAAAATGTTTTTCTTTAATTGAAACAGATGAAGATTTTTGTTAAGCTTTTACATCCTTCAGAAAGCCTCTGTGGCTGTCACCAATGTTATCTTTTGATCTAAGGCTTTGCAGTCAACATCTACAAGAATTTTTTCAAGCAGCACACTTCTTAAAAGATTTGACTTTCTCTGATTTTGAAAATATGCACTTTAATGGGAAAAGCAAGGAACAATGCTTGTAATTTCCTTGTGTGTCTGTTTGCCACGTGTTACCCCATGACTGGATCTGAAATACTTGAAGAAGGTTTGTAGAGGGGAAAAGTGTCTCCCATTATTATGTTTGTGTGAATATTTCTCTAGTATTAGTCCAAATTATGCAATTGGGAAAAAACAGATGGCAGGAGATATTTTTCGTTCAGAAATGGAAGAATTTCTGGGTTTTTTTGTCTGTGTCTATTTATGGGATGTTCATAAGTCAAAAAGGTTTCTGTTATTATTAACGTAGGTGACCAGCACATGATATTTCACTAATTCAATTAAACAATTATGTGCACTAGAGAGAGAAGCTTTTATGAAACTATTTAGTACTATCAGCTTTAATTCCTGAATGGGAAGGTGACCGGGGGAAGGGGATGCATTTGCAAACTGTTGGGATAATGTCACAGCAGGTGGAATGTATTATCAAATCAGCCATTTTATTTATTTTATAAACAGTGCCTGCAGAAGGGTGACACATGGACAAGGCAACTAATACTGAATTTATAGAAAAAAAAAAGTTTCAAATATACCTACATTGCTAATGGAGCAAATTTAAATGTTCTTGCTATAGAATCCCAGAATTATTAAGGTTGGAGAAGACCTCCCAGACCAAGGAGTCCAAGCTGTGCCCGATGCCCACCTTGTCCCCAGCTCAGAGCACTGAATGCCACCTCCAGGCTTTCCCTGAACACCTCCAGGGGTGGGGCCCCCAAGATTTCCCTGGGCAGCCTCTTCCAAGGCCCTTCCAAGGCCTGACCACCAATTCCAGGAAGAAATTCCTCCTGATGTCCAACCTGACCCTCCCCTGGCACAGCTTGAGGCCATTCCCTCTCATCCTGTCCCTGTTCCCTGGAAGCAGAGCCCGACACCCCCCCGGCTGCCCCCTCCTGTCAGGGAGTTGTGCAGAGCCAGAAGGTCCCAACAGAGCCTCCTTTTCTCCAGGCTGAGCCCCTTTCCCAGCTCCCTCATCTTAACCCTAAACTCAACCCTAAGGTCTCTCATCTTAAAACTTAGGAATTAAAGGGTTGCATAGGTTACTTCACCTATGTAAAATTCTACTACTTTATGAAGAAAAAGTAAATTATTTGGGTCTCAGTGTTCCCAGAAATAAGTTGGGTTTGTTTATTTCTTTGTTTGTTTTTTCTTTTGGTCGTTGTTTGGTTTTCTTTTGTTTTGCTGAGCTTATTAGGCTTTAAGCAGTGTTGTCCCACTTGAGTTTTTATCCAGCTAGGAACACCAAAAGGTTATAAAACAGTCTTGTTGTTTTCAGGCAAGTATTTTAGTCAGTACCAGAGTGGAGATTGCTTAGCTTGGCTGTTCATATCCTGAAATGATTTAAGTGGCCCTCGAGATCCGTTAAGAGCAGTGCATTTGATTAAATTAGCCAACAACAATTAATTGCTTCTAACATCCCAAAGTGCCCAAGATACCAGAACAAAGGAAGTTCTTGTGGTCAGTTCCCGCTCTTCTGTGCTGAAAAGGCCTTTTTCTTTATGTGTCATTATGAATTTCATTAAATGAAATCTACCGAATATCAAGAAAGACTTTGGTCACAATGAGAAGCTTTTTGAGGATTGTCTGCAGCAGATGATCAGTTACTTGATCTTCATATTTTTCAGAATAAAAGCATTCTCTTGTTCATGCAGTTCAATAAGGGACTGGATTTAAGGAACCCAGATATGTATTAAAAAAACAGAGCCACTATAAAATTTAAAATTATTTAACTGCAAAGGACTATTTTAATTTACTTGTTTTTTTGGTTGTATTTTAGGAATAAAAATATAGTTTAGGGGTTTTTTTGAGGTATTATAAAGACACATGAAAGAGAGAGAAATGAAGGAAATTTTAGAAAGTCCAGATGAAGAAGTGTTGAAGGAAGGAAATCCTTCTCTCTTAGATACTTACAGGGACATGGAGAATTCCCTGTTCAGAATAGGAATAACTGATCTGTGTAAGACCAGAGATTCAGAGTCTGCAGGAAATTCTTGGGGAGATAATTTTCTCTAAATCTCCATCTTTGGTGCAAAATAGATTTGCATGAGTTTATTTGCAAGACTGGCGTTTACTATACAGCAATAGTGGTGGATTCTTTTAATTTAAGGCAACTATGAACTGCTTTAGCAGGTCCCAGGAAACTTAGGTGGAAAAAATCTCTACTGTGAGTAAAGAACAGAGAAAATATTATCACCACCCTCTCAAGGGAGGGTCTTGTCCCACTCTGCTCAGGCCAGGACTTTGACTCAATGATGTCTGGGGGTCTCTTACAGCTCAGGATATTCTCTGAGTCTACAGTTCTCTGATTCTAATTGTAAACCTGTTTGCTGATGCTTTTAAAACATGCCATACAAAAATACAATTAAAACAATTGGACTGTGAAATTCCAAACACTGAGATTCTAGAAAATAAAAATATCCTGCTCATCATCTGTTCTTTAAAATTGTGTGATATTATCAAAATATGTCTAATGTGAATATTTAACATCTATGTGTGTGTATATATATATATATGTATATATATATATACACATACATACACCTATCCCAAATAGAATCACAGAGACATTAAGGTTGGAAAAGACCTCCAAGATCACCAAGTCCAAGCTTCAACCAAATCCCCCCATGTCCACTAAATCCCATCACAAAGTGCCATGTCCACTCATTTTTTGAACACTTCTAGGGGTGGTTGCTCTACCTCCATCCTGGACATCCCCTTCCAATGCCTGACCTTTGTTTTAGAGGAGAAATTTTTCCTAATATCCAACCTGAACCTCCCCTGGCACAACTTGAGGCAATTTTTGAAATCATGCTAAATGACTTTTCTGAGATCATGCTAAATGAAACACACTTTTTGAAATTTAAACTAAAATAGGCTATTAAATTGCATTTAAAGTTGCAAAGCAGTGATAATCTGTGTCTTGGGTTACAAGGAAAAGGTGTAACCAGAAGTATGTGTTCTATCACCATCTCCCTAAGCTGTTAACACCAAGTGGGGCAGTATTCTTTATCTCTTCCATGACCCATCCCTCATAACTCCCTCCAGGGGATATCTTCTGTTAATGGACCATCAAGCCTCACTGCATGACTCATAAAATTACATCATCCCATTGTGAGATGCTCTGCCCAGGAGGAGGAACCAAGCCTTCCTACCTGGATATAATCACAGGGCACTACCACTGGATTCCCAGAGGAGAAGAGCTCCATAATCACCTCCAGAGATGGACCAGATCTTTCTTCAGGATCACTGCTTTGACAGAACCGCATCCATCATTCCCACAAGGACTGCAGCCACCATTTAACTGGACTGCTACTACCACCCTGAACAACAGGGTGTCAGGTTGTATCCTGCCAGTTTAAGCCAGTGTTTTCTGCCTTTATTTTAATTTTCCTATTAAATTGTAGTTCTGACTTGGGATCTCTCACTGGTTTGTTTTCAAGCTAGTACAATCTTGAAACCTGAAAAAGGATATAAGAACTTGAGACTATTTGTAGAAACTCGAGCATGAGAGTTCTTCTCTCTGCTAACCAGAGGCTCGGATTTCCTACAGTCCAACTCCAGTTATTGGAGCTGTTCTCACTAAAGGCTGTTCACTCCAAGTGGTGTCAGAAGCTGCTGTAAGGAGTAAGTTACGTGAGGTTCTGCTGGTGCCTGCTGTAGCTCCAAAGGACAAGCAAAGACTCCTAAATGGAAAACTGCTACTATTTTACATATCTAGGCTTATCCCAGGAGCACAATGTCAGTAGAAGCACAAGTCCGTTTATTGATTAGCAGTGGAATCAAAGAGATCACAGGCACAGTGCTTTGAAAATCACCACGAGTGCTAAATATATTCGGAACTTCAGCCGAGATGAAAGTTGGAAGCAAATCCTCATTGCCAGATATCTTGACAGAGTTGGGAATGTTCCATATGGAATTCTAGATACACGTAGTAATGAATACATGATTTTTTCCGCTGCACTGGTATCGAGGTTCTGTTCCATACTCCTGTTGTTTCCATAACAACATGAAATTAAGCACAACTGAGTGGTTTGTGTGAGAGTATGTGGAAGGGGAGTGCATGCTCCTTTTAGGGCTTCTGGTCAAGGGCCTTTTTCAAGGCAAAAAAAAAGGAAATAAGTAAATCGGGAAGTCATAAACACAAGGACACAAACCTGACTAACAAGTAAGGGAGCTGGTGATGAGAACCAACTGGTGAGGGCACATGAAAGTGTTAATTCCAGCGAGGTTATCTGATCAGGGACCTGGGAAATTGAGAAAATAAAGGCAAAAGGTAGAAATCAGAAACAAAAGAGGCACAGGAAAAACACAAAGGCACAGATCTGACGAAACAAGTGTGGAGAACAATGACAAGAGAAAAAGCTGTTCACTCACCCTTAGTGCTTGGCTGTGGGGAAACAACAGGAAGGCCAACCTGGGTATTGGGAAGAACCCCTTCCCTGGGAGGGTGGTGAGGCCCTGGCACAAGGCGATCAGAGAAGCTGTGGCTGCCCCATCCCTGGAAGTGTCAAGCTTGACCAGCTGGCACGTGGAGCTCTCTGGCACATGGAATTTGCTCCATTGGCTCACTTTCACAGTATGTATTTAAACATTTGTATATATATATTTGTATGAAGGATAAAATTACACCTTTTTACCCAGACACCAAACAGTCTCTAAGTTTTAACTCTGTATTAATGCCTCTGGCAGTGCATATGACACAAATCCTTTATTTGTGATACTGAACACTGAAGACATGCAGAGGAAAGGGCAGGAGAAAAATAAATGCACTTATTCTACTTTTCTCAAGCCTGTGCTTTGATTAACTATGGCCTCATGAAATGTTGTCTTTCAAAAATATTCTAAAGGTATTAGATGTAGGGGAAAGTGTACAAAAGGAACAGGAATATTAATCCTGTTAACAGGATGTTAATCCCTCCATGTGCTGAGAAAACACAATTACCAGATTACAATAGAAATAATTACTGAAGGTTCCATCATTACTAAGGCAGCATTTTACGATTTTTTTTTCCTATGAAAAGCTAGAAGGATCCCAGCTGAATCCCAAGTGTTATTCATCTTATGGCAAGTACCGTAAGAACATTACATGCAGGTACCCACTGAAGCAATAAGTTTTTGAAATGTCCTTCAGACATCCTTAGTGGGGAAAAGTTGATTTCTCTACAAGACTGTTAAATCTCAGAACCATCAGTTCAGCACTTAAAGAATGGGAAGGCACAATTACTCACTACATCCAAAATATCCAAGTTTTTAGCATCATATATAGTACAGTCATGGAGAGAATACGACTGTCATGGCATTTCCTGCTGTATTTGAAAATCTCCTTTCTCTCCATTCATTTCCCTGGTCATTTATTTAGTTTTTCAATAATAAGAAAGATGGAGACAATAACATTCTGTAGAGCTTAACAATCTCATACCACAGCCCTGCCCTGTGTGCACTTGAAAACTGGAACGATGACATGAAAACTCTTTCTGAAAGAAGAAAGGTTCTTTTCCCCTTTGCTCAAGTTTTCCTCTCCAGTGTGCAAGTGGCTGCACAGATAGTCCAGGAAATAGCTGTGCATTCAGTTCAGGTATCAGAGCCCACAGCCTGAGTGATTTAGTGCAACCTTAGACTCAGCTAAAACCCTGTTCAGAGGAAAGAATTTCTGATGTTTCAAGTCCACTACTCCTGATTTTTCAGAGGGCCAATATTTGGATAACTTCATATTGATTGGAAGCAAAAGGACAAACTTAACACAAAGGATGAAAGTCACCCTCAATTTATAACCAGAGTAGATAAGGTCTTAAAAATAATAGCTCTTGACATTATTTCATTATGGGTAAACCATCCTGTTTATTGATCATAAGCTATTTATTTCAGGACTATTTGCTTTCAAACGTTTGGGGCAGAGGTCTGCAACAGTGATTCCTTATTTCTAATCATTGTTGCACCGCAGTAGTCATGACAACTGGACTACCTACAGCAGTGCCTTCCATCCAATAGTTGTAAAATTATAGTAAATTAGTTTATTGGACTGCTTAGTAAGCAGGCTCTTTTCCTGGTCAAATGAGGAGAAAGCAATGTTATTACAAAGAAAATCAAAGAGAAGTAAAGATAATGACCAGGACGTGGTTTCTCCCCTCTGGACACATCAGCAGAGTAAGCACTAAGGAAATGTCAGATTGACACAACAAGAAATGGGCGAGACAATGTGAGAAAGAATGAATCTCAGGTAGAAATCAGGGGCAGAACCACCGGCACTCATAAAGAAGATCCTCAGGCTTTGGACTTTGAGCTTTATATGTATTAATTGATATAACACCACCATTAACGTTAAAACTTCCCCTGTGTTCCCAAGCACAGTTGCAGCTAATAGTGCTTCATACTTTGTTGAGTATTTAAGAAACAGTAACAACTGGGACAGTAGGTAAGTGTTACACTTCTAAATAGTTTATGTTCCTATTAATCCACCTGACTGTTGAACATAATAAATCTAGGTTCCTTTTCTTGCAGGAGATAAAGCAGTTCTCTCTCCTCTGCCAGAGGATGCCCGTTCTGTAAATTCACCAATGAACACTGAAGAGCTGCAAATTGTTATTCCTTATCTAAAATGAAGCCAATTTCACCCCCTGTTACTTCCTTGTTGCTGCAGCAACAGAGGGAATTATGAGTGCTCAATAACTGTCCTTGTCTAGAGCTTGATTCTAGAGGCTAACACATGACTGATTTGTCTTCCTTCCCCCATAACTGGTAATTCAACAATATATTTTATTTCAGATATTTATCTTTGGGAAATCAGTCTTAAGAGGTTGTACCTCTAAGTTTATTTTGTATGCTGATCTTTTCCATGTGTATATTTCCAAAACCTATATCAGCCTTTATTTATTTACAGTTTGTGTAAATAAATTGTCTATATTTGCACCACTGAATTTTCTTCCTGTGAGTTATGCTTCCCGTACTCATTGCAGTAATGTCTTTGAGACAATTACCTTTTAAATTCAGAGCTACAAGGGAAACTAAACCAACACAGATTGACAACCCCGTTGGGCCAACGCTACCAAATATGCTCAGGAACATTTATATGAAGAAAAGAAGTTTCAATTATAATATATCTGACACTCTTCCTTGAGTTTTTAAATGCACTTGAGAATAGAAATGTTTGGTTTTAAGGAGGTTTATGGAAAATTGTTGAAAATATTAATGCTAATATTTATTAAGAGGACTGAGCAACCTGGTCTAGTGGAAGGTGTACCTGCCCACAGCAGGGGCTTGGAAAAAGGTGATCTTCAAGGTCCCTTCCAACCCAAATCATTCTAAGGTTCTGAGATAATTCAGGCAGATAATTTAAATGCAGTTTTGCAGTGTCATTTGGCAATAAGTCTGAGAATCATGAGTAGAAAAGAGTCTTACAGCAGAGTTAGAGACTTAACTTGCCTTTCCAGCAGCATTTCACCAGCACCTGGATAAAGCAAGAACACAGCCATTGAATAGCTGAGGGATCTTTTCCACACAACAAATATTCTGTATGAAAACATACCAGTCTAGTTCTTGCAAAATAAATGAAGCCTTTTGAGGCCACTGGGGGTTTATGCAATTTGTGCCAGGTAAACAAAGCCTGTCAAAACTCAACTGTGCCACTTAAAAATGGTAGAGCAGAGTTGTGCTGTGCTGATGAAAAGCCTTCAGCACCTTGACTTCTTTGCTTTGGGCAGTTGTATTGTTGTCAGGACAGAAGCCTGACAGCAAGCTCAGCCATTCCTGTCCCCCTCAGCTGTGCCAGCCATTTCACTGGAAAACATTCCCTACATTGTTTATCACCAACTTGAATTTGGTTTAAAGCAGCCCAGACACTGCAGTTCACAGCTTTTTATCGAGGTAACATTTTCTGTGATGGTTTCATAAAGTAAATCAAAACTGTTGTTCCCAAATGCCTGAAAGACTTTTAGGAATAACGTATATTTGAAAAAAAGTGGCACTTCTTTTGTGTTTTTAATTAACCTCAAGCATCTGAATTGAGTAAATAAAAGTATTATGGAATTAGAATTACAAGATTTTTCGCTCATTTGCATCTGTATTGTTTTCAGCTGCATGTTTGCAAGACACATTTGGGGAACGATGCCAATACTGCAATAGCCTGAAGAACATTTTTGGCTCGAACTCAGTGTGTAAAAATCCATGTAGCATTTTTGTATACTAAATTGTCTCTTACAAAACCCAGTAATACAGTTACTGAAGAAATGAAGAAATATTTGAAAACCCGTCAGCAAGGCTTCTTTCATGGGTATGTTATGGTACATCATCCCATAACCCTTTACACTGGAAATAAAATATTCAAACATGAAAGCAGAGCTGTTGGATGCCCATTGTTCATTGTTAATTTGCATAATGTATCATGATTGCACAAACACCTGTGCTAAATATCTTTGTGCTGGCAACACCTGAGAGCATGTACAGTGTTCAATTCCATTCAAAACATGTAATTCCCTACTATACAAAATACTCTCCATTGTTTTTCACCTGTGCTTTTCAAGGCTGACAACATTTCTTTCTGCTTATATGCAAGGGTAAACATAGACCTTTTTTGATACCTTTTACATATATCAGACATTGAACAGTTTAATCAGCACTTCTACAAATAACTCAGCTGCTAAACTGGCCAAAGGGAAAAAAATCTTGATTATCTTAATCCATTGCTACTTTTGAGGCGTGTTTTGAGAGCTTTGCTCCTGTAGCTCTCATGAACAGCTTTGTTGGCTGCAACTGCTTGAATCCTAAGATGATTTTGTCAGAGCTGGGTGATGCTCTCCAGTGCTGTCACTTCACCAAACCCTGCCCAGCTTGCTGGGAGCTTCCCTGCAGCACAACCAGGCATCCTGTGCTGCCTGGGCTGCTCAGTGCTGCCTCTCCAACACCCATCTGCAAGTTAACCCTGGGGGTAAAACTCATCCTGTGTGTTTTTGGGGCCGCAGTATTAAACTTTAGTGTCCTCCACAGTGCTCCCTGTTCGAGAAAAATCACAACACCTGCTTTTGGCTGATAAATTTTGACATAAATTTGTACTCTAAACTTTATCTTTTAAATAAAGATCCCACAGGGTGGAAAAAGGCTGTGCCAATGCTTGCTGTTTGAGCAACCTGGGATAGTGGGAGATGTCCCTGCCCAAGGCAGAGGAACCAGATGAGCTTAAAAGTCCCTTCTAACCCAAACCACTCTGGAATTCTGGGATGCAGTGATTCTGTTATGACCGTATTTCTTATGGCTTGTGCATGATTTAATCTGCAGACCACAGGTTCTTACTTTCAAAGTCTATTCACAGTTCCACCAAGCTCGGGTGGAAGCAGGTGGTGCTGTCTACCTTGAAATTCATTTTGTCCTTAGAAGAAGGTTTAATTTTTGCAAATATTTTAAAGTAGCTTAGAATCTTTAGTATCTGCCTGAAGTCCTGTAACAAGTGATTCCTGAGTAACATTTCAATGACTATAGGGGATTAAACACTGAAAAACACTCTAGTTAGGTGAAATAATTTAATTAACCTCTATTCATGTGATAACAACATTTATAGCGAAACTTCTGTCAGGAGTTGTGCTTTCATGATCCCTGTGGGTCCCTTGCAACTTGGGACAGTCTTTGATTCTGTGTTTCTATGTCTTTCAGCAAAAGGGAACTGAAAAGGACAGAGTTTACACCCTCTTTACAGTGCAAATTATATCACTGGATGAAAAGGATCGGATCTCTTTTTTTCTACTCTTTTTCCTTGTAGGGTTCATTTCACTTGATTAAGGAGTCCAGGGAAGATTTTCAAAATACCTATAGATGACCAGAAGGAAGTTATATTGGCTGATTACTGAAATATTGATGCTTCTGAACATCTAACTTACTTTTTTTATTATAACTGACACACTAATCAAGAAAAAATACCCAGTAAGAAACTATAAACATAATGAGATTTAATCTTAACCATTAATCCCAGAGCAAATAGTTAGGTAGTATTAAAACACCTCATCATAAGGAATTTGATTCCGTTACCATGAGCAGCAGCACTACAGGGAAATCAGCAAAAATAACTTTTAGAACTGATGAAAAAAATTCGAAGATAAAAGTATGTTTGCTAATGAGACGAATGAATTAATTCAAACTGTATAATCAATGAGGTGACACTCGCCTCTCTCCTCTCTGTTATGTGGTATGGCAAACTCAGCACTTGGGGGAATTTGGGTTGAAGTGGATGAGGAAAACAGATCCAGCGTGTAAGAAGGGCACTCCTGCCATGTCCACAAACTGTGATTTCATAGTGAAGGCACTTTCAAAATTATGGAAAAGAATCTTTTGCATTTCCAAACCCTTGCTTGCTCTTTCAGCAACAGCAGTTCTCCTGGATAGAAAATAGTCACAGATCAACAAGTGAAGTTTTGGAAGGATTTTGACTCTAAAGCTCTGCCTGACAGAGGTTCCCTCCACACGGTGCTGTTCAGTCCAAGACAACTCAGTGACCTTGGAGGTCTTTTCCCATCATTATTCTGTGATTCCATGACTGGAACTTCATACAAAAGGTTCAGACTCCACGACAGAGCTTGCTAGAAACAGGTAAGCTCTGGTTTTTACCTCCTTTTGTTTCCTAATTGTGCAATAGGTTTAGCTGGTTTCATGACACTCTTTGGATTTAGTGGTCTGATTCTTATCATATCCTGGATACAATTTATGTTAAATTTATAGTTCTTTGTTTTCATCAGAATGGTGCAATATTATGTTAATATGGGGACACATCCTGTAATCAAACCCCACAAATTCTGTAATATCTCTAATTAAAAGAAAAGTGCAGAATGCAAACAGGCTGGCAGGTGGAAATTGAACAATATTGGCTTTTTTTCTCAGGCAAAACACAGCAAAATGACATCAAAACAGTTTGTCCTGAAGAGGTAGAGGTCCTTCACAACACTGTATAAAATGATGAGCCACAAATATAAAATACAGTCGTGTTGGTTGAAACAACCAAATCTATTCTCACAAAATTACAACTGGAGTTCTGGAAAATTCTCTCATCTCTTCACCAGGTTTTTCACTGTTTGGGTCTCCTCCTTCTCAAAAGCACTGAGTTGCATTTAAATTCACATCTTGACTTCAACCATCAACTGAGCTGGTAAACACAAATTACTTTAAGGATATGCACAGCTTTGTAGATGCAATTATATATATAAGTTTTTGTGATGTGTTCACTGCAATTGTCTGGAGAAGAAAAACAAATTGCAGATAAGAACAGCCACAGCACGTGTTAATTCCCTTTCATTTAGCTGTCCAATGTTTGGCTTTCCATGGCGAAGAATTCTGATTAAAGACATAAACACAGGCTTTTATACAGTTCTATTTACTGGTGAAAGAAAACATGCTAAGGGGTAGTAAGAGTAAATACTAAAGGCCTATTGTGAAACTCTGATTTCCCAGCTGCTTTGTGCCAGCCTTGTGAAAACCCCTCATAAATTGGCACCAAGGGTCCCTGTTAAGGTTTGTCTCATAAACTGTAGATGCAACCTGCTGATACACTGAAACTCTAAAAGAGGCTTCGTAAGAACTCTAAAAACTACATTTTAACATGTGATGACCTACACGACAGAAACTTCTTTTTGATGTGCCCAGGTATAAAAACCAAACAAACCAAAGAAAAAGAAAACCCCAACAAAACAAAACACCCCCCCCGAAAACAAACAACACAACTAAAAAATGTGAAATTAAGTTCACAAAAGGTTTTCCAAAGTGATTTTTTTATTCTCCTCCCCTCAGAAATATAAAGCTCTATTAATCTTTAGTGACCTATTGCCTCTTACACGTAGGTTTCAGTTAATTGCCAGCATTAGTTAAAAAGAAGAAACTTTCCAGAAGATGAATGCATGTTATTTCAGCATATTTTGAAAATCTAGGGTTCTGTGAGAAAAAAACCTTTCAAAAGTACCATTCCTTTGAGACTGTGCTGGCTTATTCATCAAGGAGACAGAAAGGCAATATCATAAAATACCATGCAGGAGTGAAGATTGGGGTTTGGCACTGAGATTTATTATTACAGTAACAGAATTGGAGGGTTTTTCTTATCTGTACCCAGCATATCAACTGTCAGTGGATGAATAAGGAAGCTCCAGCTCAGGAGCTGGACGAGCAGTGAGCAGAGACACCTTTGCTTCTGCTACAGCGTGATGAAAACACAATTTGGGATACTCAGTGGTCAGGAAAAAAACGTGAGACTCCCATCTGGTCATGGCAGAGTGTCCTTGGAGTGGCCACCCCATCCTTAACTCCAGAAAAAACAACCATATACACACATAAATATATATATATGTATATTCATATGTATAAAATATATAAAATAAAATTAAAAAATATATACATACATACATATGGGTTTACAAATAGACCCTGGGTATTAAAGGGCAAATTCCTTGCTTTGCTATGGTTTTAGATGAGATGTGAAAAGCCTAGATGGAAAAGCATTGCAGTTTTAAAGACTGGAAATAGTGGCTGAGCTATCACAGATTTATCACACAAAGCAGCAGCAGTGTTTGTAGCCTGGGATCAAAAATCAAATGGCAGAGTAAGTTTACATTTTCTCTGATATTAAGTGTTTTCAGGTAGTGTTTTTCTGTCTTGGGCTCAGCATTGGAAGCACAATGGAGTGAAAAGAAGCGGTAGGAAAAAAAAAAAGCTTAAGGGTAATACTTTATTGTTTTAAGGAGAACTCTTACCTCCTCAGCTTTGTTTAATGGTTCATCAGCACAGCTTTGGAGCTGCACATTGGATATGGTGGAACCAATTTGTCAGACAGTTTCTGAAGGAATAAATAGACTAGAGCTAATCCCCCATGTTGGTAATTCTGGAGTTGGCATCCACAGCATCAGGAGACATTTCAAAGACTTTTTTTTAACAATTGAACTCATTAAACTCAACAGCCCTCCCCAGACTTACAGGATCCCAGAATCAATTAGGTTGGGAAAGCCCTCTCAGATCAGAGTCCAGCCTGTGGCTGATGTCCCCTTTGTCACCACCCCAGAGCACTGAGTGCCACCTCCAGCCCTTCCTTGGACACCTCCAGGGGTGGGGACTCCAACACCTCCCTGGGCAGCCCCTTCCAAGGCCTGACCACCCTTCCCAGGAAGAAATTCCTCCTGATGTCCAACCTGCCCCTCCCCTGGCACAGCTTGAGGACAGTCCCTCTCATCCTGTCCCTGTTCCTCGGGAGCAGAGCCTGACACCCTCCTGTTTCAGGTCCATATGGAAGGATGAAAGGACCTTCATGGCAAGAACCCTCATGCCAAAGTGCCCACACTACGCATTCCAGTTGTTCTTTGTGATAAAGGACATGAAAACATAATTTTTAAGAATTTCAGTGCTCTAATGGGATATTTCAAAGCACAAGTCTGAGGGCTCTCTTTTCCCTGTTTCTGGAGAGACTATTGCTTTCCTTGTGCCACTCTTCTGCTGAAATCTGCTGGGCCATCTGCTGGGCCATCGGGAAGAACCAAGAGTGCCCGTGGGCACCCAGTACACCCCAGGTCTGAATGGGTCTCTGGGGTGATACCTGTGATACTCTGCCTCCTGGCATTTCTCAGAATTTAGTCTTTGTCATGCTGTCAGTTTGAGGCAACAAAAATCAGGTGATGCACACATAAATATTTACAGCAGAGCTAAAGGGTCTGGAAAGGTTGGGATGTCCTGTGTTCTTTTCAGAGGATGGTTACATGTGTACAAAATCATGGAAACTCACAGACTGGTTTGGCTTGGAAGGGACCTTGAAGCCCATCCAATCCAATCCTTGTCATGGGCAGGGACACCTTCCACTAGCCCAGGTTGCTCCAAGCCCCATCCAACCTGGCCTTGGACACTTCCAGGGATCCAGGGGCAGCCACAGCTTCTCTGGGCACCCTGTGCCAGGGCCTCTCCACCCTCACAGGGAACAATTCCTTCCCAATAGCCCATCTAAACCTACCCTTCTAAACTGAAGAATTCACTATAATTTCCTCTTGTAATTTCCCAGTCTAAATTGGAACTATGTGAACACTTCAGCCACTTATGAAATTGTATTCCAATAGCTCATCTGTGCAGTTTTTTCCTTTGGCTCCTGAACCGTGTGAGTTCTCCTGTGGTTTACTCTGCATTATAAAGGGGCAAATGATGGAATTCTTAAGTATGGTGGAAGGAAAAGCCTTTTCCCAATGAGCTCAGTATTTTCACATCAGAGGTCTTGATCCTAAACTTGGTGTTGCACATGTCTGATTCCTTCCCAATATCTCATCTAACCCTGCCCTCTGGAAGTAATGATATCCCACTCCAGTCAGTTTTGACTTTGTATATGACCACAAAGGCCATTTTTGACCAGGAATACTTTTCCACCTGTCAGACTCAAGAAAGAGGGATTTGGGTGGGAGGCCATCCCGATCCACATCTCCTCTGAGTGTTTGCCCTATATCTCCTTTTAGAACTCTGGTGTGGTTTGAATTTTGACATTTATTCAAGATTATTGAAGGAATAGAGGACTGGGAAGCTCTGCATTTGTAGCTATGCTTCATGCTGGAATATAATGCCACATTCCAAGTCCAATTTTTAATATTCTTTATATCCTGTGGTAACTACAGCACATGTGCAAAGAGGCAATTACAGGTACCTTTCTCTTTTTATGCCTATTTTAAAAACACAATTAATAATCAGATATACTCAGCAATTTTACAGCATGATTAGCTCTATTACTTCCCATTAAAAACCCAGGCTGCAAGAGTAGCGGAGGTGACCTGTCCCCTGTGACACTCAGGCCCAGTGGCACTGCTGACTTGAGCCATGTGGAAATGCTCTGCCAAAGCAATTACCACATTTTTAAGGTCCCTGCTACCAATTTGATGCAAAGCTTCACAGGGACAGTAAAAGCTGACAGCTAAGCCAGGCCTTCTACACCCCACGGGTGTGAGGGATCCCTAATTATGTGTCAGTCCGGTGTCAGAGCTCAGGTTTCAGTCGCTTCATCTCCACAGGGGAAACGCAGCTCCCACAGTTCTGGCATCATTATGAATTTGTGATGCTGGTGTAGTTATGACACCACAGAGCAAAATCTGTGGAGTTCCATATCGAGATTGAGTAAGATGTGTACATCTTAAATGGGACTCTACTGGAGAGAGGGGGTACAGACAGAAAGAAAGAGCAAAGGGGAATCCTGAGAAAATAGATTGTCATTATTCCTGTGTCAGGGACAACACCGCCTTTGTGTGTCCCACGCTGCAGACTATCCACCACCACTGCCCCTCAATATGAACCATTCCAGAAAAGTGATATATAATTTCAAAAAAGAACCAATTTCCAGCAGTTTTGTGGGATTTTTACATCCAGAAGAGCTTTCAAGCATAGCTCGACACCGAAGTGTGCTGGCATCCTGCAGTGCAGGGCTGGGCCATCCTGCAAGATCCTGCTGCCAGACTGGGTGTGCTGTGAAATCAAGGATTTAATTTGATTGATAGGATGTAATCTGGACCTGCAACAGCTTAACTGCCTTTGAATTTTAACAACTTCATGCCAAAATGTTCTTTTCTTTTTTTTTTAAGAGGGATTAAGAGAAGGAATATGAGAGAGCTTTGAAAGTGTTCGTTCTTAATTCCTCTCCAGCATCAGGGACAATCTAAGAAATTCAATTTGTGGCCTAAAATTGACGTAAAAGAAGGAATTGCAGAATCACAGAGAATGGTTGAGGTTGGAAGGGACCTTCTGAGTTCAGTTGGTCCTGCCCGCCCCGCTCAAGCAGGGTCATTTAGAGACAGTTGCTCAGGAAACTTTTATGAATGCATGAATAATTTTTAAAATGTGAGAAAAGGATTTTCTACCTTTTACATTTAAGTGCTTTTTGGCAAACCAAGTAAAAGTTTGCTCAAATAACAATATGGCAACATGGATTAACTGATTAGGGTGACATCTCCTTTCATCCTGGACTTCCCACTCAGCCCTGTGATCTCGGGGTATTTGTCAGACCTTTGTGATTTCAAAATGCATTTTAATCTGGAAAATCTAAAGAGGAGACCAGACCTGAATTCCTGTTTGCTTAAATAGAATCCTGAAGAAAACCCAGGAATGTAAGCTTTGATATTACTGCTTCCAGCATCCCTTTTCCTCTGCTGCCTTGCTTTTAATTTGTTTATATATTTGTTGATATACCACCTAAACCTCAAAAAATGTGCCAAAAGCTCAGGCAAGTTGGATAAAGTGATCAAGGCATTTCTTATTGCAATATTGCCCGTGAAACCAAGACAAGAAATGCCATTAAATTCAATATCTTGCCTAGCAGGTGATAAAGTCCTTGGACAAGTGTTTTTCTCCAGAGGCAAGACTGCAAGGAATGGGAATGCCAGAAAAAGGAGCTGCACGTTATGTCTTCAGTTCCATTTTCTCTATTTTAATTTTACTTTGTCTTCAAAATATCAGCATCTGACCTGAATTTCTGAGATCTGTAGAAAAATCTCAATTTCTGCTCTTTGAAGGGGCAGCATTTAACATGTTTATAATCACAGCAAAGACATCCATACTTTTCTATTTGTTTTACATTATACCAAAACTTACAACCTAGAAGTAAGAAAAAATAAATATATCATTAGCAAGTTCCAATACCTTCTTATTAAAATATCTCAGCTACTCTCTTCCTCCCCAAATTTTTTTAAATAGTTAACAGATCTTTCAATTTCTTATCTATGACAAAAAATATATTGATGTTATCAAAATTCTTTGTTTTATTAAATATATTTTACTTATGGATATAGTGCATTAACCTATATGCAACTGCAAAGAACCTCCTTTTCTCCACTGTTTTAGACACAACAGACCAGAGAGATTTTAAGTTATTTGACACTTCTATCCATTGCTTTGTGCTACACCACAAACCTTCTTTATACTCCACTGGTCATGATCAAACAAAACTGCAACACAGACAATTTTTGGTGGAAGAAAAACATTCAGAAGCTGAATTAGAGACGTTTAAATGGCACAGTTTTGGTGTTTTGGTTTTTTTTCAGAATAAAGGCATTTATAATAAGCAGAACTCTGCTGCAGCAAAATGATTTTTTAAAATATAATTTCACAGTTAACGTGTAATTACCTTGAAAAGTTTGGTAGTTTGAATCATGGTGTGATGCTGCCTGAAAGAGGATGATTTGAAAGATGTAAAGTGGCCCTTTTAAAGAGATTGGAAAATGCAGACTCTTACAAAGAGACTGAAGATTTTGTTTATTAAGAGATCCCAAGAGTAAAGTTGAAATAAAGTCTACAAAGAAGCAGAAAATGACATTTTTGTTCTACTGATGTTTTGCTTCTTTTGGTCTTGTGAAACAAAAAATTCTACAGATCCTGTCCTATTTTGTATTGGTTCCAAGTTCCTAAATATTCAGGGTGGAGGACAGGGAGCACAGACATCTAAAAAAAATGTGCCAAAGGCCTGGATCTCAATTTAATTCTCAGGGCTCTTCACAAGGACCCGACCCATTTCATAGTCCATGCTTTTGAAATGTTGAACCCCATGCTTAAGCAAGAAAGTTATTGCTGTTTTAAGAATATACCAGTGGGAATTTGCTTGGGAGAAATCTGCTTGTCCAGTCTGTCATTTTTAAGAAACATGATAAATTAGTATCCTTAATTTTCACAGAATATTTGGGTTGGAATGATGATAATAAAAAAGAACTTTGTTGTTTCTAACTGAGTTGCTTATGATACGTTCTGCTGTTGAGAAAATTGTATTAGCTATTATCAAGATTTAATTTTATAAACATAAAGTAGCTGTTAATCCCTATTTGCTCACCTTTGCCAGTACAATTCTTGTGGAATTGACTTGGTGAACTTTTTCAAGCCATTAATAATTCATCCAAAGGAGGTTATAAATTATTGTCACTATGAATTTGATTTCCTCATGGTAAATGTTAAATTTCATTTGAAGAGAAGTGGAATTCGTGATGAAAGGACTGAATTCTCCATCACTGAGACTCCTGTTGTTTTCATCTACTTCATTTATTATTCAAAGTATTTGACCTTAAAGAAAGGACTGAAAATGCATTAGGTTCATCTTAGTATTGGAAGATTTCAGAAATATAATGGCACAAATCTCTTTCTGGGAAGGAACAAATGAATGAAGGAAAGGTTTGGTCGTAGGGAGTGGGAGGGTGATTTCAGCTGAGAGCCAGCTGTGAATAACTAATCCCAAGATCAACCCAGAAATAAAAATTGTGGTATTTAGCAGAGTGAGAATAGACCCCAGAGCAACAGGAGCAATGATTCACTGCTGCACACTTTCATCATAGTCAGGGACTCTTACGTGGCTGGGAAAATAGCAGCCAGGAGATAACGAAGGAAATTCACAATTAATTGAAGATGGGCCAGAAAGGAATGCAAAACCTCAAACTACTGACAGCAGAAAATATTAACAGCATGAATGGAGAGAGGATCATAGAAAAAACTGAACTGAAAAGGAAGAAGTCAGTATAAGACAGATTATAATTAAAAAATTGTAATGCACTGAGAAATAAAAAAAGAGAATGCTGGAATTTACCCTCTGCTGCTCATTTGCTGATTCTGTGGCACACAGAATTTTTTTTTTTTCTAATAAGATCAATAATTTAATACAGGCAGCAACTGACAAGACACACAAAAAAAGGAAATAAGGCAAAACAACAGAGACAGCAACAGGATTTTGCATCCTGAGTCCCTCTTTAAGTGGCTGAAATAAGTACCTTCATCTACAGGTGGAGAATTGAATGAAGTTCTCCCAGCTTGAAGCATCTAATGGATTCTTTTACTTTACTGATTCCCCAGCTGAGCAGCCTAGAAAAATTTGGAGTTTTTTCCAAAGAAAAAAACAAAAAGGGAAAATGAAAAAGAAAGTAAATTGATAGGTGAGTTCTTAACAATCTTCCTTTTTAGATTTTAGAGAAAATCTGGTGGAGATTCATCAGTCTAATTCTAGGAACATTATAATTGGTTGTTACCATTCCGTGGTTTGTTTATACTTGTAGCTGTGTGTGCAGAGGTAGGTGCATTCAGGTGCAATAATTATGAAAAAGGGCCTTCAAGGGGTGCTGTGAATTGCTGGGGGGTTCAGCAATTCAGGCATTTTCTGAAATCACTTCTATGGGTTGCTGCCAGTCATTAATTTTTACCCTGAACTGAAGACACTTCTCTCATTACTCATTAGTTAAATATTAAGAAAAAAAGAAAAAAAACCCTGAAACAATCCCACCACCAAGTAAAAAAACCAAACCAAACAAACAGAAAAGAAGTAATCTAGATTAAAAATAACACTTGGGATAAGCAGGAGGTTTTAACCTGAATCAATTTGGTACCTTGGTTTAGAGTGGTTTCTCAAAATTGCAACAACACCTTGAGGCAGTAAACAGTGACCTGAGAAGATCAGACTTAAGTTTGCTTTACTGCTGCAGATTTCATCAAATTGCTTTTTCAGAAGAAAGATTTGTATTCACATCCTTCAAAATAGCTGCCATTTTGGGGAGAGTAAATGATTTCTCTGTAAATCAACTGACTTTATTGTCTGACAGAATAGGAAAATAATTTGATCCCCTCAAGTCATGACCATTTTTTGTTAAAAGGTGGTGAAAAAAATCCCTCCAAGATACCCACTAAAAAGGTATCAATTTTAAATCACTAAAAATTAAGCAGTCTTCAAACTGACAAGTTGTTTCCTCAGTCTAAGAACGATCTAAGGCCCTAAATCATAGAAACCAGTAAGATTCCTGAAAATATTGTAAAGGAGCCTTAATGTCAGTGCTGTGAACGTGTCATTGCAGCTGTTACACCTTGTAGCGGTCTGAAAGAGCTTTATTCTCCCCTGAACCATTGATCTGGGTTTTGCTTTCTCAGCAGCACAGCCCATTATATGGCCTTAACGTGGAACATGCCAGGATGGTGTTACATATTTTAAAGTGAAGGAGAGGAAATACAACATCATCAGATTTACTGACAAGCCAATTCTTTTTTTATGTCTTACTATCTTTTATACGTGTGCCTCAACAGCAAAGGAGGTTTAATTCCAAAGGGGAATTTAATTTCAGAAAAATATCAGTTATTATTATTGTTAAAGTCTTCTCTGTGCACAACATATGTAACATGGTGGCTGCCATGATATTTTAAAGGGTTCTTTAAAATCCATGAATACAACCCAATCGAAGCCTCCTGGAGGCAGTGGGTTTCACTGATGAACTGATTAACATTAAAAAATAACCATTTCTAAATTTACTGTCAATTAATTTCGCTATGTTTAAATTTCTTACCTCATTTCTTAAAGTGGAAAACTGGTGATGACATTTTTGCTTGGCATGGTGTAAGTTTGAACACAAATGAGGATAACTAGTTTTCTTCCTATTTTTTCATTTTACATTATTTTTAAATGTTGGTTTTGTTTTTTTTTTTAAATTTTATTTAATTATCTTTAATTTTTTACTTCCTTTCCCGTGTAGTGTTATGACACTGCCATGGAATTTCTCCAGTACCAACACCCAATTTTTCACATGGGCTCATGAAGACTGAATCTTTCTCTACAATAAATTATTATACCAAGTTTAGATAAAGTAATCACATTGCACAGACTGGGAATAGTTGATAGGATAGAACACATTTAAAGTGGCATGAAGCTGCTTGTGGCCCAGCTTTTCCACAGGAGCAGAGATGAAGGAAAGCCCTTGTGAGGCTGGTGCACAGTTAGGACTCAGAGCATGCCAAGAGTTTTCCTGGAAGGCCCATTGCAATAAACACCTGCCCCTCAAGCCAAATGGAGTCAGCCTGGAATAAAGATTTTTTTTTAGGCAGTTCAAATGTCTGAACAGTGGCAGTGCAAAATTCATTCCTAATAAAAGAAAGGGAGCAATAGAAAGGCTTTAAACAGCCAAAGTGGCTTAAGGCAAATAACAGAGCAGGAGTGCTGCAAAATAGAATGAGGATATCCCTTTTCCATGTTTTTAGCCTTTTCTCTCTCTCCTTTTTAAATGTCCAGCACTTGGAAGCCAACCAAGGAGCCATCCTTTCTTTAGCCCCTGGCCCCCGCCACTCGTCATTCCCTATGGAAATATCTAAGAAGCAGTTCAGGAAACCCATCCAGCACCTTCTGCCTCTGCATCCAGCTCTCCTGTGGAGCTGGATGGGTCCAGAAACAGAGGTGGATTCCACTTGCCAGAGGGCCCTCAGAGGGAAAGGAGGGATTCCAGTGCTGGGGGTTGTGTCAGGTGGAAGCCCAAGAGGGAAGAGTGACTCCATCCTGCCCGGAAGAGCCACTGCCACTCCCAGGCACTGCTGGCCCTCCATGGCAGCAAATTCCTGGCCAAAGTGTTGGTCTCCAGCGTCCTCTGCCCAGAGGGGCAGAGTTGGAATCTCCACTGCACTCAGAGCTCCATGGGCACCTGCAGCTATGCTCAGCAAGCATGAAAATGTCCTAAATCAGAGCACCTGGAACTGACAGTAAGAATTTCTATCCCTATTTCCCAGGTGCAGAAATCAAACAAAAAAAAATGCATCATGACCCTGAAAATTAAAAATTTCTGACTCTGGAGAAAGGAAAAACCCAATCTGTGCATTGAGCTAACCCTGCTCCTGCTCACCCCCCCCATTTTTATCAATGTAGAATGGTTCATAACTGGACAAGGTACCCTCTGTAAGAAAACTGATTAATATTTTTTATATGGAGAAATGGATCCATGGTAGGTTTTGTTAACAATTGCCATCCCCATGTACAACCATGCCTATCATTTCAGCCTCAAAATGTGCTTGGAGAAGTTAATTTCAGATTGTTTTTTCAATTCTATGCAATACAGCATCTCACTTCTCTCAGTCACTGTGATATTTGTGATTTTACACCATCTTGAGGAACGTTTTCCACCAGCTTCTCCAAGAAACAGTCCCGAGATGTGAAACCTTGAGCTGGCTTTCACAGTCATTTCAAGGAGTTTCTGGCACCAATCATCTGTAATTGCCATGTCACAAATGGCACATCACACAGGATACACAGGATAAATAACAATCTTCAGACATCTTTAAAACAACGAGTCCTNAAAAAAAAAAAAAAAAAAAAAAAAAAAAAAAAAAAAAGAGGAAAAGAAAAATGAAAAAAGAAAAAAGAAAGAAAAAAGAAAAATAATATAAAATAAATAATTAAATCTACTCCATTTTTCTATGGTAACAAAAAAAACCCCCATTCTATTATTTATAAGACAACGTATTAGTATTAATGGTTTGAAAATTCCAGCCTTTCAAACAGAGTGTGGTTATTTTTTTAACCTGTCAAAGTCAGAAATGTGCCAAAAAGTCACCTCCCTTCCACTTTGTACCTACTTCCCCTGAGAGCTGGAAACAAACAGGGCGGCAATGGGGGAAACTGAGAACCCCAATTTGAATTTCAAAGACAAGTGGTTGCTTACATTAAATAGCTTTCCCTTCTATTAGGCCAGATCTTCTACCAAGCAACATCACAGGAAAAGCTCCTACAAACCTTCTGCTTGAAAGGATTTTTTAAAAGCCGGATTTTTGTAAGTCAATGGGTATCTTTGATTTATTTGAAAGGAAAACCAGGGTATTAATGTTTTAATCTTTAGCCTCATTATAACTAACATGTACTTGAAAAGGCACACTAATTCCCAAAAGCAGAAATATGACATCTATTTTATTATTCATTCAGCAATATCTGCATTTTAGTAGCTATGCCAGTGAAGCATCATTATCAACACCAGGTAAAAAACCAAACACCATCTCCCTGACAAAACACATCTCTTCCCACCTTCCTCTTCCTCCTTCCCTTCCTCCCTCCCTCTCCCCTCTATGAGTGTTTAACCAGCTCAGGTAAGCCCAGTTAAATTAGAGATTATTGCAATAATCTCTAATTGCCTCCTTGATTGATGGTATCATCTGTGGTCCAGCAATGGAGACAAGGGATTTTAATGAATGATAGTTCAATTCACATAAAAGCCTGAATGTACATATGTATAACCCAAAACTTCCTGTCCCAAAGCAGCTGGGATCCAGCTGACAATACAAATGAAAGTAACTGAAACCACTGTGGAAATGATTTGTAGAACTGAAATACTTCAAAATGCAATAATACCTATATAAATGCACAGAGCTGATTTTTATGTATATATTCGTTTGTTTTAGAAACTACCAAAGTGTCAAACCAGTCTGAGTAATTGTCTGATTTCAATGGCAATTTTACTGCAAGTTCCAAGCGGGATTTCTGGGAAGAAAAGATTTCAGTGGAACCCTGCTGGGAGAATGGAGAGTTCATGTGGATGTGGACTTTCTGAATGGATGGACTTGCTTTAAAGCAAATGGGACAGAGACTTGACTCCTGACTGAGGCACGTGGACTATTGGCTGTCCTGGGGGCTTGTGTAAGTTTAGGATTTTTTTCTTCACCAAAAGACCCAAGTCCCAATTTAATGCAGACTGAGGATACTCTCACACTACACTTTGCTTTTCCAGCCAGCTCAGCTAATAAATTCTAGAATTCCAAGAAATTCTCTTGTAGTTCAGCTCCAGTTCTCTGTTTACTCACCAGAGAGAACATTCTGCAGAGACAAGGACAGGAGCCAGAGAGCTTTGGAGTTTCTTGCTTTTCATCATCAGAGAAGCTGCAGAGTTTCTCTCACTAACCCCTCCTAAAGGCCTGCAGGT
The DNA here is from genome assembly GCA_013398955.1 of Callaeas wilsoni. Taxonomy (NCBI): domain Eukaryota; kingdom Metazoa; phylum Chordata; class Aves; order Passeriformes; family Callaeidae; genus Callaeas; species Callaeas wilsoni. The sequence continues at coordinate 68,989 of VWPU01001281.1, read as the reverse complement.
TTGGGGTTTTTTCAGGTACACATATTTACATAGATATCCTTTCATACTTACAGCCAAATATCTGGGGGAAAACAGAACAAAGTAAGAATTTATAGTATTAAACACATTATGCTTGAAATCAAATGCTTTTCTCTCCACTGCAATGAATAGTTGAATTGCTTTTGTATTAAATTAGAAAGAATCCTCAAACTCTCTGTCACTAGGATAATTCGTATAAAACTAATAGTTGTTGGAATCTGCCAGATTTTAGGTTTTTATATTCATTTTGATGAGGCTGTGGGGATCAAAATTAAGTTCACAGGAGTGTAAAGGAAATCTAGTACCTGGATGGGGCTGGGGAAGGGTCAGGCGCTTCCTCAGCAAGAGGAAACAGAACCCCCTCAAGAAGGAAACAAAACCAACATCCCCCCATACTCTGCAGTCACCTCACTGTGCTCATTAGTGCTGCTTTTACCACCACTGATCCAGCACAAATGCAACAAGAGCATCCAGGGATTCACATGAAAAGAGAGGTGGGAAAACCCCCCAGATCTCGATTTTTAGCTCACCTTTAAAGTTATATAATATATAATCCTTTCATTAGGATCGGGTTTGCTTAATTTTTTTCTTTTTCCAAAACGCAATCTTGAAAAAAGGGATGCAAAGTTACGAGTTTTCTATTTCTGCATTGAACAACACTTAAGCGTTCTCCATAATAAACCTTTTCATCTGCATCTTCATAGAAATTAAAGAATTTACTTACACAAAAACTGCCACAAAAAAAAAAAAGGTGCCACCAAACTCCTGGGCAGTTTTTCCCAGACCCATCATTTGTACATTTATTCCTTTCAGTCTTTAAGGAAACAGTTTATTCCCTTCCCTTAAAAACTCCAATTTGGATTCCAGTGACCATCAAGCTTAACAATTCCAAATATTTAAACCCAAAATGTTTGAAGGTCTTTTAATGATTTTTACTATTGAAAGCTAATACTTCAAATTTTTCTCCAGAAACAGTTTTAAAGAATAAGAAAGATAAGATTTGTCCATATTTGAGCAACCACCAGTGAAGTTACTTATTCCAGAAGGGTAATACTTAGTTGAGCTTCATAATTCTGACAGCAATTTAGACTCCCGTTATCTAAAATAAAAATTTAATTTATTAAGAGAATCTCAGATAATAAAAGTACTGTTTTAAAATGATCCTATATTATCCTATATGTGTTAGCTCTTCAACAATGCTATACATTGTTCACATAATTACAAAATTAATAATTTTTTATTTTATTAAGCTTAAAAAAAAACCCCAGCTTTGTTCCTACTGCTTGAATATGCTGTAGGATTTTTACCTATTGCACAAATTTTTATTCTATTCTTTTTAAACATAAAATTCTATTTATACATTTTTTATGTAACATGTGGAAGAAGTAGAGCTTTAAACTTATGTTCTGAAGCTTCCAAAATACTGATTTTCTATAGAATGTCAAAAGAACTGTGGAATATCGTTCACTTTGCTTTGACAGCTATACAGAAGGATGTTTCATACTTTTTGATTTGTGACTCTTGAAATTCACTCAAAAGCCACAAATTACTGTAAACTGCACTATAAATGATCTAACTCATAGTCCATGTCTTCCAGACCTAAGTCATGCTCTCATTGCCCTGTTACAAACCATTCCCTGCACTTCCTCTCCAGTTTACTGCACAAATCCATCCTGACAGACAGAACTGTACCCCAACCACACCGGAATCTTCATTAGGGAAAAATTCAAACATGAGGCAAAATAAAAGAACCCTTGAGGTACTTCTAAAAAGGGCTATTTAGAAACCTCTCAAAATGTTTGTAGTCATTCAGCCTTTTTGTTTGTGTTAACCAAAACTAATGTCCAAATAACCATGTTAAATTATTGTACCAAATTATTCTTACACGTCTCAGACCCATCTTATTGTCATTGTAATTTGATGTGATGGTAATAGATGGTGCGGGTGTTATTCCAAAAATAAGGATTCGAGTTTTGCCACTGGCAAATTCAGTTCTGCTCTTGGTAAAAAAAGTCATTGGTAATAATGTTTGTTATTGTACTGCTGCCAAGAAATGAATGAAAAGAGTAAATCCTATCCTTCAGAAATAGCCTACACCGAATTCCTAACAAAGCCGGGTAATGAAGCTTGAATCATGGAATAATCTGAGTTGGAAGGGACCTTAAAGAGCAGCAGATCCAACCCCTCTTCCATGGGCAGGGACACCTTCCCCTAGCCCGGGTTTCTCCAAGCCTCATCCAACCTGGCCTTGGACACTTCCAGGGATCCAGGGGCAGCCACAGCTTCTCTGGGCACCCTGTGCCAGGGCCTCCCCACCCTCACTGGGAGGAATTCCTTCCCAACAGCCCATCTAAGCCTACTTTGGTGGCTGCTTCACTTTCACTTCAGACCTTTAAAGTTAAATACTTGTTTGAATGATAAATTGATGAAATGTGTTATTTCAAACCATTTTTTCCCTGTGCTGCAGGTGCTACTCATACATAGAGAAGTTATTTTCTAATCATGGACTTTATACACTTGTACAGAGGTTTTATCCTGAAGTCTGCAGCATTGGAGTTTAATTAAATAGTAATGATACTAAACCATTACATTCTTGTGGGAATCTTTGAAGTCAAAGTATCCATAAATAGTCTGTGAAGATCATATTTCAAACCCTTTTTTTCATGTTTTTGCAATGGCAAAGAAACATCAAACATAGATACAGATGTAAAGCAAATATTAACTGTCCTTGTGTGATTGTTCCTGACCCTTTTTTTTTGTTCTTTGTTGCTGTTCTGGTACTGATTCTTTTTTTTTTCATATTGAAGGGACATTATAATAACACATGAACCAATAAAATTTGTTTATTATGTATAGCAGAAAGGAAATTTGAGCTCCTACAAAGAGGATGGGAGGATATTAAATTCTATAGAAAGTTGTAGTTGCTCCCCCACTATTGTTAAATGTGTTGTTAATTATCACGGATATTAAATCTTGGTGTCTATCAGCTTTTTACATGAATCCCCTCACTTTTAAATAGTGATGAGACTCATCACAGTATTTTTAAAAAATGCTGTACCATAGGTTTTGTTGTAATTCACCAGCAACTTTGCTCTCAAACAGGATTTAAAATACCCCAGCCTGGGTGGATTATAGATTTTCTTTCCCTGATTTCACATTTGCCTAAGAAAGGAGAGCAAACAAAAGTGCTGAAAAGTAGTAAATTAGACTCTTCCTTAACCATTGATTTTTTTTCCTACAGTAACTGATTTTGGACTTGCTAGGAGGAGACTGTTTAGACCTTTCAATTCCCATTAAAATCCCTGCAGGGATATGGCTGGTATCTCTTAGAGTACGTCCAGAACACATGAGCAGTTTTTCTGATGTGGCTTCAGCATTTCCTCACCAAACAAAACCAAAAGTACACTTAGAAAACACAAGGAAACATACAAAGGGATTATTTTTAGGGATACAGAGCGGTGACATGAGAAAGATGCCCCATGTACTGTGTGGCTCTAAGTGGGGATTTTTCTGCTTTGTTTTTCGTTTCTGAAAGGAACCGTTCAAGTCACAGGGGCTTCTTCAGACAAAATTAACTGTACAAAACCAATGAGTAATTCTCCTGAGAAAAAGGTATCTCATATTCTTTGGGTGAACACAGTCTACTTACTTTCTGTCTGTGGAGGTTAGTGAGCAAAGCGTGTTCCTTGACTTGGACTCTCCAAATTTATTTTATCATTTGTGTTATTTGCAGGTCTGCCCTTGGGATTTTTTTTTTCTGTCAGAAATAAAAGGGACTAACGGAGGATGGAAGACAAATGAAGTTGGAAAACAATGCCAGAGTACATAGGAGTGGTCTCTTCACCTAACACTGTGGGGGTTAATTTTGTTTTTAACCTTTCAGTCTCACAGATTTTTGTCCAACTGCTGCTTTTGTCCAGATATTGTAGTGCCCATCAGTAAAAATTATGAGAAGCATAATCTGCATGTTGGAGCAGGGCTGTCCAGATTCGTAATTCACTCTTACTAACTGAGTTCAATCACACCAATAAACCATGAAAACCTTAAAGGAAATGAACCTTTTTTTTCTTTTTTTTTTTTTTCTTTCCAATAGGAAACTAATTCCTAATCAAGAGTGCAGGGCAGAAGCCCTTCATTGATCGGTGCTCTACTGAGAAAACAATTACTCCTCTCCCAAGCAAGGGGTCATTTCACATAAAGAAGTGATGGGGAACAAATGCAGGGGAAGTAAAAGATGTAATTGGCAAATGGCTCCACTCTGTGAAATTGTTTAGCGCTGTAAATGACTTTGGTAAAATAATTCACTGAGGTGGAACCAGAGAATGACAATGATAAAGGGTGACAGCATCCCACACACACTTTGTCAAGTTCCTGCCACACTTAAACTGGATGAGGAGGATGAAGTGGCACAAGCTCACAGGCAGAAACTGAGGAAGAAAATCTGGTGTCATAAAATGCAGGAGTGAAATTCCCTCTGTGCTTTGAAGTTCACGAAGGGGCAGTTGGACTATCAAAGCCCAGGTAACGTCACTGTCTTCTATTCAGTGAGCAAAACATATATTCACTCTTTCCTGCCACATGGGACTTACTTTTAAACTTTTAAAACATTGGCTTAAAAAGAAAAAAGTTTTAAAATAATTTATTTATTCCCATGACAAAGTACACAGTACATCTCTACAAGATTCCTTGCAATAGTGTCTGGTCTCTAAAATCATTTCCTAAAGAGGCAAAAATTCCTTAAAGAAGAGCAGGAGCAGAGTTAAAACCTCACTCACTCTCTCCAGAGCTTCTTAGTTTATTTCTCTAATTTCTGAAAAATATTGACAGATAATTTGCAGGTGAAAGAGTTTAAAACTTAAACCATATGATGATATTCAGTGTCTAAGAATTTTCCTGTATGGGTTCCATGAAACATAAGCCGTGCTTAAGATTTTGCAGCTGGGCTGCCTTATCTGAGCTGAGCTTTGCAAGGACAGCCATCTCGCAAGAGGCCGACTGGAAAATGGCACTAAAGTCTCTGTGAGCTTGGTTTACTGCAATGATCTAAACACATTTTTAAATTAAAATGAGTGAAACACAATATAAAACCATACAAAAACATATACAGAGAGTTATTTTTCATAATTTTCTAGATTCAGCTGACCTTTATTAGAAAACAAATACAATTTGCTGTATTTTCTGTAGCTCCTCTCCCTAACTTAATTTACTGTGAAGTTCAGCTGTGAGGTAGATGCAAAAGACACAAATGTTATAAAGTGATCTTTCTGGTAACTGCATCTTTCCTGAACTTTGACTCCAAAATGATATGGAGAAATAACAAGCTGAAAAGAAGCAAACACCACAATTACATTTTCATTTGAGCATTTAGCCAGCTATTACAGATGGTCAGATGACTCCACTTCAGGCGCAAATCTGATTTCCAGAAGAAGACTGATTATGATTCAATTAACCCTGACATAGCCATAAAGTTTTTTCCCCCCCATAAATCAAAGCAGATATAGTAGATAATTATGTTATTATCAACATACAATGGGAAAAAGCAGAAAGGTTTGATGACCAGAGTGGCGATTCATGCTGCGAACACCTTTAAACTACACTTTATATTATTACACATAACTTATACATAACATGTAATGCAATCTCTTATAACATCATGTATATTTAATATATATAATTTGCATTATTAGTTTTTGAGGAAGTGTTTTATCTTTCTGTGTCCAGTAAATCGAAATCCTGTAAAAAGCCAGAAAACGAATGTTCCATTTGTGGTTTGACTAACAAAGAAATCCACCCCAAATGCAAATTTGCAAGAGCCTGACAAATAAGCCACTTCTGAAAAATATACTCTGGCTTAGAAGGCTTGTGCCTTTTCATTTGGCACCAATTGAACTTCCCCCTCATTAAACAATAATCTTTATGGTGAGTTGAATAAAGAAGAAAAAAAAGAGATTCTGAAAAGAATGCATAAGTAATTTTGGTTGCCTAGCTGTGGCAATGAATTCCTGTTTGTTTAGCCACTGAAGGGTGAATGCAACCCTTTGAGCAAATGGGAATTCATTATTCCAGTGACTGAGAAATGATCCACCTAAAGAACCTAATTGGTTCTACAACAGTGATTTCTTTCAAAGCAGTGTTTCCGGAAGAAACAACCAAAAGAAGACAGCTCTTTGACTAGTCCAGGGTCTGCAGGGGACATTTGCCTTCCCATGTTTCAGCTTTAAAAAGAAAATGTCACACGTAGCCAGGACAAAGGAACAAAGAGCTAGTGTTTTAAAAGGTACAGAAATGGAGCAGGTCTTGCACGTCTTTCTTCAGCACTGAAGCTGAGTTTCAATAAATATTAGTGCTTGCTCGTGACACTCGAACCGTCAGTAAGAAAAAAATGCTTTACTGACCATCTTCAACTGCTTCCCAGAGTGTTCATTGGTAGCCAAAAGCTGCTTGAATATGTTCCTATGCAAATGAGGAGTAAATCATCATTATTTTCCAATGTTATAGAATAAGTCAATTAATATGCCCAGTTCTGCCTAAGCAAGTAGAATACTGTCATTTATTTTCAACCTAATCAATTAGAATATGCAAAAAGGAAACTCAGATACACAGGTAGATAGAGACAGCTCTCATTTACATCCCAGGAGTTACGCTGCAAGAATAACAACCGTGAATGGATTGTTGCGTTTGAAAGCAGAATCTTAAACGAGAGTTCTTCTGGAGCCACGGGGGTCGGAAAGGGACCTGGTCGGGGTTAATGGGTGGATATCTCTTGGCTTTGGAATGACCTTCAGTACTGGCCCCACAGAGCAACAAATTTACATTGAGACCAAAATCTGAGGGAAAACTTCCAGTCCTGTGCAGGCTTGAGAAGTGAATTAATACAATCTGCAAAATCAGAATGAATAATACAAAAAGAGTTAATGCATTGCTTCCTGGAATCCCAGAATCACTGAGGTTGGAAAAGCCCTCCAGGACTATCGAGTCCAAGCTGTGCCCGACCCCCACCTTGTCCCAGACTCTGAGTGACATGCCCAGCCCTTCCTTGGACACCTCCAGGGATGGGGACTCCACCACCTCCCTGCGCAGCCCCTGACAAGGCCTCACCACCCTTTCCAGGACGAAATTCCTCCTGATGCCCAACCTGACCCTTCCCTGGCACAGCTTGAGGCCATTCCCTCTTGTGCTGTCTATTTACACACCGCTTTCAATGTGTGTCCGGTCCCCTGACAACCAAATTGATATTAAATACTCAGATTGGAGCGGAAATCTCTCCATCCCTGTTATCCAGTGGATATGTCAACACCGCTGCAATATCCCCGAGCAACAGGAATCATTTCTGTTTTCACAATCCCTTCAGTGCTTCCATCAGAAAGTCTTTGGGGTGGGTGGCAGCAAGAACAGACCGTGTCAGTCAGTGACAAAAAATCTAAAATTTACACAGCAAGGCAGCAGGTTATGATCCCTGACGCACACAGACACATGCACCACACACTAAGCACGGCCCTGCGCATCTGGCCCAGTACAGACCAGCACCACAGAGCCACACAACTCTTGTCTGGGCCACTCACATCCCACCTGTAAATGTGTCGGGCCCTGGCTGGTGGCTCCATCATTCCTCACGGTGCTTATACCCCAAGTACAAGCATCTAAACAGCTCCACAGGTCCCCAGATGTGCTGATGCCACCCCTCCAATGAGCTATTTCATTCAATAATTCTGACTTTCTGTATTAACTTGCCAACATTAGCAAGCAATGGCTTTGCTCATCCCATAGCTGGCCAAATCTCTTTGATTTTCCCATATTTAAATCCAAATATTAGTTGCTTCGGAGGTTCCTCCTACACTGTGGTCTCCTCCCTGAAGGTGTCACAGAAAGTGCGAAGTTTGTCCACGGCTGGAATGAGCTCTGAACCAGAATAATCCAGTCAGATGGAGATGGGCAGGTGTTATCGAGGTCTTGTCCAATGGTATCTTGACATCAGAAGTTCTGCCTAATAATTCATCAGCACTGAAACTTTTCAGTTTCCCTCTGTTGCCTCAGAGTTGTACCAGGTCAAACGAGCAACTGAATGTACAGTGATTATCCTTTCCTTTAACTTTTATGGGCTGCCTTTTCAGGTAGCTCTGTACCAATCCAGTATTTCTGAGCAATTAGAATCAATCACAGAATCTCGGAACGGTTTGGGATGGAAAAGGACATTAAAGATCATTTCGTTCCAACCCCAATTATTTCTCTAGTAGAAGTTCTAGGAGCACAGACTGATATATCTGTGCTTATCTGGCTTGTTTTGCACTTGCATTTCCTTACACTCATTTGCATGGCTTTGAACTGTTGCTCACCTCAGTATGGCGATTGTTTCACCTCTGTGAGAAGTTCAGGCAGGCGGATCCGGTTCTTTGAGAAAAGGCATTGAACCAGTGCTCAAACCCAAGGGTTTGAAGCTCTCTGCATGTCTCTGTATCCTAATGTGTGCCCGTAGCTGACCTGACACGTACTGCAGGAGTCTGTCCCTGGGCACTGGACTAGCAAGAATTCTCCATCCTTTGTAAGTCAAATAATGGTAAAGAAAAATTAACTACAGCTTTATTTTCACTATATTTCCACGTGACACAGGGTATCTTCACATTTTATTATTATCAGACTAATTCTGATGACTCAGTTTAACAAGATGCTTAATCCTTGGCATGTAGTCTGGAATTTTCCAGGCTTTGGAAATATGTTTGGTATTAGAAGCAGGAGTCTGATCTTAGTATACATACATCTCATTTTAGATTTTGTTGCATAAATTTAAATAGTCATTTCCAGTGCCTCTCACTTTCCCTTCAGTGTCCTGATGACCATGAACACCTCAATATTTCCAAGCATGTTTGAGATCTCTACACAATGGAAGCTCCATAAACATGAAATACAATTAATAATGCACTCTTCTTTACGACACATAAGAAATGTTTCACAAACCTGATGCTGGCTCACACTCATCCAGCATTTAATTGGCACACAAAGTGAAATCCCAGCAGCAATTCATTAGGTGTAACGGCGGCCGCTGATGGCACGGTCCCTTTTGTCAGAGCTAAATTGGAGTGAACAATCCAGCCCACGTCCCTCCTGGACCCTGCATTAGCAGGGAGACGCCGACTATCAACTGTCCATCATGCAAACCAAGGCAGCTGGGCACAATTAGGCTTTCAAACAAACTGCACTGAAATCACATTGCAGTGCAAACACATTATGCAGTCATTAGCACACTTACTCCACCAAAATGTAATAAAGCAGCTCTGATTAGCAGGCTCTGACGCATTAAAAATCTTCTTTTATTTAATACTCTTTCACAGAGTGATGAGCAATTGTACAAAGGAAATCACAGAACAACACATTCAGCTTAGCATGGGATTGGGAGCAAGGGTTGTGCATCAAGGGAGTCTCCAAAAAGTGTATCCAACTGGTATTGACCACTTTAGACACTTAAAAGAAAAGCATTTTTCCAAAGGACCAAGATCCTGAGGAGATTAGTTGAAACTCTCTAATTGGTTTTGCTCTATAAACATAAGAGATGATTTCTGTTTACATTTGCAGAAGATTTTGATTTACAAATGATGTTTTGTGTCTTCCTCCTCAAGGAAGCAGTACATTTTCAGTCTCCATGGAAATAATCGTTCTAAAGTAAATGGGATGTGCCAAATATTTCCTGAATTAGATACAAAATATCTAGCTTTTGTTCAATTGTTCCTGAAGGAAAATTCCACTTCCTTAAGAAAAAGATCTAAACCTTTGAATTGTGGTTTAAACAATGGTTGCAGCATTAAGAAAGCACAGGAGATAAGTTCTTCAAATGGCACAATGCAGAGTGGCACAAGCAGTAAATAGAAAAATCCAAGATATCAGCTCTCAGAATAGTAGCTGGAAGAAGCAGTCAGGAAAAAAAAAGGAAAAGGAAGTGTTATGCAACTCTGTTGCATTTTAGGGAGGACACAACGGATCTTTTTCCTTTGTAAGTGTGGAAAATAAAATTTCCTAAAATGTGGCTGATCCCTTTCACCCAGCTATTAGAGCTGAGAAAAGTAAAGGTTATACTCAGAAGCACTATTAAAAATCATAGAATTATAGAATGGTCTGAGTTGGAAGGGACCTTAAAGCGCATCCAGTTCCACCCCCTGCCATGGGCAGGGACACCTTCCGCTAGACCAGGTCACTCCAAGCCCCCTCCAGCCTGGCCTTGGACGCTGCCAGGGATGGGGATGGATAAATAAATAAATAAATAAATAAAAGAAATCAGTACGTTATAAAGTACATTACCTGAAGGAATGGAGTAAGACTCAGCTTTAATAAAGACAGATAAGCTACGGTTTGATGTTACTTAGGTGAGGACTGGAAAGCACTGGCATTGCCACAAGTGTCACAGAAATCCTCTGAGCTTCACAGGTTGACCAGTTTCACTGTCTAAAACTGGGATCTGGGCCTATCTGCCATTTCAATCATCAAATCAGTGCAAAACATACTAAAGGAACACATCAATTTATTTTTCAAGGTTGTGTTCAATTATCTACTGTGACGAACAAATGGTTCCCACTGAACCATATTGGCTTTTAAGTATTTAAGCTCCGAAGTGATTAATTTCCAATGCTAATTAAATGCAGTTGGAAAAAACAGTTAGAGAAATAAACAATAAGAACACGCTTTAGAGAACAGAGTTTGAACTGGAAAACAGTTTCTCTCCACCAGTGTTGGCTGCAGACAGTTTGTAGGTGCTGATATGGTCCATTAGCAGGGCTGAGAGCCTTTCTGACACAAAAGTTGTTTATAAATATAAACTCTGTTCTTTCACTAAGCTGCTCATGCTTATTAGGAGCATTAATTATCAACTGCTCCCCTAGAAATTGAAATTCACACAGATGTGATTATCTCTGAAGTTTACAGCCTGTTGATCCCTGTTCTGCAGAGACATTAATTATCAGGAACTGTCACAACAAGTCCAACTGGTGATACAGCTTATGCAGATTTCCTTCTCACTCTCTCCGAAGGACAGAAAATTCCCCTCGTTGTACCTGGTTTTCCTCTTTAGTTAACAGCACTACAGGAAGAGAGAGGTTAAGTATGGAGCTTTTCCTAGAGGGGTTTATTTTGCAAATCCAAAGATAAAAATAAGTCCTTCTTTGGCCTCAAAAGTGCACCTAGAGATTCTGAGATCATGCAAACAGCAAGCTGTAAAACCCTTTTAAAAGAGAAAATCTTGGTCTCTGTAAGTAAGGAGCAACGTTTATCTCCAGTGTTTACACAATATATTGCCTGAGGTAATTGACTGCACATAAATGGGGGTTTAGGGTTTCTTCTTTTCAAGAACATTAATTATTTTGTTAGAAAACATGTTCAGCCTTTAAAAAATTTGCACTACAGTGCTTCTCTCAAAGTATCATCCATATAATCTGTTCCAATAAGAGACCCCAAGGAGTTTATGGCATTTGCTACTTTGCAGATCTGCCGCACCTAAGGCTCCAATCTGTTGCCATTTAAGACACTTAAAAAGTGCTATTGATGTCTGTGTAATCAGATCAGATCCTACAAGATTGGGGTTTTTTCTGTAGCTGTTTTCAGAAGGCACATGAGGACAGACTTGGTTGAAACACAACATTCCAGTTTTTGAAATTTTATTTAGGACTCAGTTTATCAAATAAAATTAGTTCAAGGCAGAAGAAAATCCTGGATATTTTTGTTGGTTTAATCTTAAACCCTTTCTTCTCAAGTCATTACTGCTCATGGAGAGCACTCCTAATTTCAGACCAACTCTCCAGTCAGCACTCCAAAAACTTGTTATTTCCAGAGTTTTGGGACCCCAGGTTCTCCATAAGACTCCCAAAACACTGCGACCTAGGTTCTGATGTTTGTCACTTTATCTCACAGATCTAGATTCTTCCATCTCTAACTCCAAGTCAAACTCAGGAGTCTGACCAAGGACTTCCAAATGTCAGGACTTTGCCCATGACTGCTCCCGAGCCCCAAACCAGAAGATATCGGTCCTACAGCAATGTACATCAGTTTAGTTGTGGATTTATGAAATTCCTGTGTTTGATATAGGAAAATCTTTGCTATATATTTCCATTCATATATAACAATTAAAACTTTTAAATGTAAATTTGTTTTGCGGCAAATTTTCCTTTGGCAATAGTTTGCCATCCAATTGCGTTTGAAGCTGAGCTTTTCTGTCTCTTTTAAAGCTTAATGTACAGGTCAAGGAGGGAAATTAGAAGGAAAGTAAGGGATCTGTTTTAGATGAGGGAAGAGTGTAAGACTACAAAAAAGTTGCTACGGTGTCAAATCGTATGGAAAAATTTATTTTATACCGTTCTCTTAAATAGAGCTTTTATGACAGTGCCAAGATAACCTTGTAAAAAATATATCATAGAATCAAAAAATAGTTTGGGTTGAAAGGGACCTTTAAAGGTCTCACTCCAACCCTCCTGCAGTGAACAGGACAATCTTCCACTAGACCAGGGTGCTCAGAGCCCTGTCCCATCTGACACTGAATGGTTCCAGGGATGGGGCAGCCACAGCTTCTCTGGAAAAACCTCTTCCCAAGTGTTAACAGCCACATTATAAAGAACTTTTTCCTTACATCCAATCTTAATTGACTCTCTTTTAGTTTCAGACCTTAACCCCTTTTCCTATTGCAACATTCCACTGGATTGCATCCCACCCTTCAGGCGTGGCAGCCACAGCCTCCTGTCATCTGCAAATGTGCTGAGCAATTCATTCGGTATTTTAAAAGTACCTTCACTACTATTTTGAGTCTGATTCTGGTAAAAAATTGCTTTACAAACAAAATTACGTTTAGAAGAATCGATTTTTCCTGATGTTCATATATCAGTAATTTTTGTCCGTTCTTACCGTCTTTTGACCTGGTCTCCAAATAACCCTGTTGCCACATTGGTCTCAGCAGAACAGATTCTCCTTGTCTCCATATCCTCCTCATTGGGATTTATGCTGTGTCCTTCCTTTCTTAGTGCTGGGGACAACGAGCAGAGCCATGGTAGACACTCTCAGAAGGCCCTGCCTGTTTTGCATGCTCATGTATTAATGCCAGAGCTATCCTTCTGTTTTCCTCCTTTCTTTTTTTTTTATTTTAACTCTCTGAAAAGAAAAACTAAAATGACAGCTGTGGACTTTGTAAATATTTAGAAAGTGTTCGTGGAATAATCATGTTATGACCAGTAGGATGCAATGACGAAGTTCACAAAACCATTGCGGGTTAATAGACCGGAATACACACTCAGACTTTATTATCACACTTGTAACGAGAGATTTGTGGAGAAAATATCATATTTAAGCTTATTCTCTACAGAATGTGGATTCATCTCTGAATGTCCAGTCTTCATAATTTCAGTTTAAATTAATTTTTCAAATGCATTTCTGTTTTATACGCTGAATCAATGTCACAAGTCATTTTTCTCCAGAGAAAAAATTCCTTAAAAATGTCAACTTCTACGCTTTGCAATCTCAAATTGAATGATTTCTTTTTTACCCTGTAGTAACCAATTTTTACTAAAGATTATAGTTTGGTTTAATATGCTGTACACTGTAATTTAAAATTATTTTTTTAAAAACACAAATATGTATTCAATCCACAGGAGTTGGAGACCATCAGAGCTCCGATTCAGATTGTTCAGATAACACTAGATAAAAAATTTTCAAGGGAATTCAAGTGTGCTCTAAGAACTTGGAAAGAAAATCCACTTTGGAATGGACAGAAAACACTTTTAACATTGTAATACCCCAGACTCGCCTGAACAAATAGTGGAGTTTCCATCTCTGGAGGGACTTAAGAGACCTGTGGATGTGACACTTGGGGACATGGGGTAGTGGTGGCCTTGGCAGTGCTGGGGGAAGGATTGGAGTCGATGATCTCAGAGGGCTTTTCCAACCTAAATGCATCTGTGACTCTGTGAAATTTACAGTAAATAAATGAAAGAAAACTGAACACACAGCTAATAAACCAAACCTGCTGCCTCTGTGCTTCAGGACAGCAAAACATCCAGTTCTTTGCCTGAAGTATTTCTACTTACAGGTTCAAATATATTTTCCTAGATATTTATGCACCACTGTAGCCATTATGCCACAGTCTCTGGAAGAGAAATATTTCCTAAATAAATATGGTTTGAGTTGAAAAGAAATAACGTGTGGGGTGATGGACATAGAATAAGAAAAGGGTATTGGTTCTATCAATGCTTACAGACAGCCATTGTGAGTTTTGGTCTACTCTGAGCTCTCATCCAGACACCTCTGAATGTCGTGATTTCTATTAATCCTAAAACCAAATTAACTTGCATTTTATTTCCTGCTGAATTCTTGTTTCCCAGCAGCTAATTTAAGAAACTGCCTTGCCTTCCTGTTTCCATTAAGCACATGCACACTTTTGGAACAGCAGGAATTCCACCAATGCCGAGTAAAGGACTCTGAAATCTAGACATGATTTTGTTCTCTTTCCTTGTGTCAGGTCATTTCAGAAAGTTCTGATTTGTGTATTCATTGGAAGGACAGGGTCTATGTGTAATATTTCTGAGGGTGAATATCAAGTGTGTCTGAGACCTCAGGGTGGAAACACATGATTGATGTTTTGCTACTGTGCCAGCATGACCTGGAGTACAAATGTGACACCGAGTCACACATGGGGATCAAGCAGGAGGCAGTTCTCTGCCAGAGCTGATGTAGACCTGCAGGAAAATTGAATCCCCTTTATTCAGAGCAAAAAGAGTGGTTTGTATATCTGTTTTGAGCTTTTGTTTGTTTGTTTGTTTGTTTTGTTAGTTTGTTTTTTTTTTTTTTTAATAAAATTAAATATTAGCAAATGTCCCATTTGGCTTAAGTCCTTTAGTGGACTTAGAAAGATATGCCATCAAATATAACAAATACCTTCACTCAACGGCTAAAACAATGTAGCTTTAAAATATTTTCATAGAATTTCACCATCTTTCCTTTTTCAAATGGCTGGTCTCAAAGTTTATTTCCTTGTGAAGTCAAGGACAATGTTGAAATTCCCCTTTGTAAGCTATCCAACAATACACGTTTACATTAAACACATAAGTACAAAATTAACAGGACTGAAAGATTTCACTAATCTTCTGAAATGTTCTAAAGGTCTTTCTAAAGAATAAGTAAAAGAAGTCCATCATCAAAGCCAGAATCCAAGTCAGTGTAGTGTTTTATGTGAACACAGCTCATATCTGATTGACCTTGTTATGGAAAGACTCATCATCTGAAAAAAATGGGATTATTTGGAGCTGTGATATCTATTGCTGTGTTCAAACTGACTCAGAAGGAGATTAATTTTTTTAGCTCCCATTGGCAACCGTGCCACTATGTCACTGCAGATCAGCCATGCTGGGATTTATTTTTGTGCCCCCAAGATAAATTTCATCTCTTAGATAACAAAAGAGTAAAAAGGAGGAATCAGCTGGTGGAATATCTGAGCAACAGGGCAAACAGACAAACTAAACTCCAATCAAGTCTTTATTGGGACTGAATGCCAAGACCTACATTAGCTCTGCTCACCCTTGAGGAATTTCTGGTAGCTTCCAGCTGGAATTATGGGACCATGCAATTCCTGTCTTAACATGCTGATAATTCCCAGAGGTTCTAATAACTTGTGTGTTTTTAAAAGTTCTAGAAAAATGCCATTTTCCCTCGTTCTGTCACTGTTGTTTGCTTTGCATGGAAGGCAATCCTTTGGCATTCAGATGGAGAACAATATTTCGTACATGGACTACTTGATGGCTCCATCCCTGATGATCTGCAGTCCTTGTTCTATCATTTAAATAGATACTTTTGGAATGCTTTCCAAAGTGATAAATGCTTAATGGAGAAAAGAATCTTCCTTAGTGAGGTCATGTGAGGAATAGGATTGCTCATTTTAATAGAGAAGGTTAGGAAATGCATATTTGGTGTTTTCCAACAAAAGAGGGAAAATGCCCCATAGTTCAAGACCTTACAGAAATTAAGGGAAGAAACCCCTAAACAACAATTTAAACAGGTTTAGAAGTGCCTTTTCTCTGTCCTGTTTGCTGTCATTTGGGAATGGAGCAGGACAAATATTAAATGAACGTGAACATGCAGAGTTCCTTCTCTACCAACCTGCAGAC
Source organism: Callaeas wilsoni (assembly GCA_013398955.1). Classification (NCBI taxonomy): domain Eukaryota; kingdom Metazoa; phylum Chordata; class Aves; order Passeriformes; family Callaeidae; genus Callaeas; species Callaeas wilsoni. The sequence continues at coordinate 52,850 of VWPU01001281.1, read as the reverse complement.
TCAGCCCTTGGAAGAGTGGAATTGGTTGGTGTTTTTTAGCTGTAGTGACAGGACAAGGGACAATGGCCTTAGACTGACAGAGGGAAGGTTTAGATGGGATATGGGGAAGAAATCCTTCCCTGTGAGGGTGGTGAGCCCTGGCACAAATGCAAAGCAAGGCAGCACAGGGACAGCTGGGAAGGAATTTAATCCATCCCAGTGAGCTCAGGACACTGCCTTAGTTGTGCATTAAGATCTACAGCCATCAAAGACCTTAAAACCATGAGCAGAGAGGTTGCAAAGACTGTTATTCCTATGCTTGTTTAATATTATTCTATTTAAAAAAGCTCTTATGTGTGTATATCTATAAAAATGAGAAACATTACATGTTGCAAGCAAAGCTAAAAGTGCAGAATTCTGGTGGCAGCCTATGGTATAAGGCAAAATATAAAAAACACCAAAGCAATGAATCCAAACTCAACATACATTAATGAAACAAGCCCTCTCTCCCAGAAAAATTAACAAACTGCCATAATCTTTGTAAATTTGGTAAGGTTAGAATATCAGCTCTGAGGCTGCAATCCAAGCAGTCTTCAGTAGATTTTTATTAAAATTAAGGAATACACAAGATACTATTACCATAAGTTGCCTAGAGGAGTGGGAGTGGGTGAGTTGTTTGGTTTATGGTTTTTTTTCCTTTTTGACAATTGGGAATAAGTTTTTTTTTTATGTCTGCATAAAATATAAATGAACTGTAACATTCTTATAAATAACAAAATTCTCAAAGGCCTCTCAACAAATTGCCTACAAAATGCAATTCTTAGAAACCAGTAGATTAGTAATTTATGCTTTGCTCCTATGGGCTTTTCTGTTTTGTGGTTAATTTAAAACTTCCCCCCCCCCGCCAAGAAAAATAAATTAAAACCTAAAATTAATAAAAAGTTCTTCTGTTTTGTCTAGAAAATAGCTCTGCAAAGTTTGCACACAGCCTGCTAGAGAAAACCATTTGCTTGAAAAGGAGCATCATATAATCATCGTTACATTAATGCAAGTGAGAAATGTAATAATTCTGTTACAAGCTTTGACCAAAAGTGGCTTAACAAACAGAGATATTAAAAAAAAAAAAAAAAAAAAAACCAACAAAACTGGGAGAAACACTTCTATGGTAACAAAGTTTTTGTTCAGAAAAGAAGGAAGGAAAGAAGGAAAGAAGGAAGGGAGACAACGAAGGAGACGGTGCTGGAAAGTCCCTTCCAGCAGCCCTGCAGCAGTGGGATGAGGAGGAGGAGAGGAAGGAAAGAATTCCTGGCTATAAAAATAACAATTATCCACTCCTCCCCTCTGGATCCTCCCCAAAAGAAGAGGGAGAAAGGCACTAAGTAGAAATAGCTGATAAGTGGGAGTATCACTTTACACACTGTTGTACCTAAATATGTGAAGAGCCAGGGTCCAAAGAAGACAATCCTAATTAATTTCATTCCAAAGCATATAATTTCCAAAGAGCCCCAACATTAGTCGTGTTTTGTTCTGTGTTTTTCTGAAGTTATTTCAGCAAAGGTGCTCTTACACTGAAAGGCGAACCATTTTTGAACATTTCAATGTACACTGAAATCCAGACTGATGACATGAATATAATATATTAATAATTTACATCAGTGTTTGTCTTCTGCACTTAAACAGAATTTGTGCACTTGGAAATGAAGCCAGTAAAGGAAAGTTCTACCTGGTAATTAGGACTCCATGTTTTTCATGCTTAATAATCCTACTGTTTCTGCTGTTTTACCACCAAATTAATTCCATGTTGATGCAAGGTATCCTAAAAGGGGCGCCTCCCAAGCTAACTTTTTTCAGAGCCATTATAATACAAAATAGAACAGGGTTGGTAGACTACACATCTGCAAAGAGAAGTGAAAAATTCGGATTCTCATCCACGTCATCCATAGTAATTTGCACAGACCACTGTAAATATCACCTGACTCCTTAAAAAAAATAACAGCCACAATCTTATCACCCTCATTTGCTGTAGAGGCACATAGTAGAAAGAAGAAAAATTTACACAAACTTTCTCAGTTTATTCAAGAGATGCTTTTCTACAGATTTTTAAACCTGTTAACTTGATCTTCACAATTTTCTTATTGAGGCAGAGATGAAAAATTATTGCTTCAGTTGACAAAAATAATTCAGCCTGCGTGTTCTCCCTGAAGGTTTGGGCAAGATTTCTCTACCAAAATTAAGCCCAAGGGGATAAGTGGTGCATTAGAAATTGAAAACATAGGGTTCAAAGTACCATTTTGCCTTTTTTTTTTTTCATGCATCAGGTGAGCAAGATATTTTTGTAAAGGGCTAAATGCAGAACTGATAAATCAAAATGCCACTGGTTTAGGGGAAAAAAAACGGTGGCTGTGTTGTGACTGAGATGTCCCACAGCAGACGGAGATGGAAAAGCAGGGTGGGAGCAGTACCAGAGCCATGGCTTTCCAGCTATAGATTTAAAGATGTAAAAAGCTACAAACTTTTTACATCTATAAGAGTTGACTCAGTTGCCTCAGGACCAGCTTTCTTCCCCTCTTCACCGCAGCCCTCTTCATCCTCCTTGGCTGAGCAGCGTTGGTGCTTAAACCAATTGTCACACAGAAGACATAAGTATGAAGGAAACTTAGCTTGCTCTTCATAACCTACAGATTGTCTGCCAAAGGAACATAAACTTCTTTATATTATGCTCGTTCCCAGGGAATTTGAGGGCTCCTTCGGAGTATTTGCAATTGCTGTTCAAAGCATCTCAAACCTCTGCCTCCATTATCACACGATAATTCCTATTCCCTCCTGTGCAGTCACTCAGGAGTTCTGTGGAAGTCGGGGTGCAAGACTCCAAAGGTTCCTTTGGAAGATTGGGTCCTGCTTTTCCTGGGCATGCCTGTGGTTTTCTGTGTTTGCAGAGCTGATTCAGTGCAACACTGTAAAATGAAGATTCATAACTCAATGAGTTCAGAAATATGATAAAGTCCACACTCACATGAATTTTCATTTCCAGTAAAATAAAAGGAAGGGAACACAAGGCATCATCTCTATCTGTACTAAATAATAATAAGCTTTATACTTCTACAGTGTTGCAAATTCAGCAGTGCTTGAGTAAACAAAGGTAAGATTGATTATTGAACTTGTTTCTGGATTAAAAGTTTTCTCAGAAGAAAAACCAAGTAGTTTACAAAAAGTATCATGAAATAAAGAAAAATAGAGGAGCTAATATATTTCTTCTTCAGTAGAATTACAAAAAAACACATCAGTGAAACAGGTGATATTGTATTTTAATAATACCATAGAATTGTCTGGGGGAGATAGCAATAGAGATATTCATTAATATCCAATAATAAACAGAATTCAAGGAGCAAATGCTGCTGGCCTTATCTTGGCAAGAAGTGATGTTAAATTTATTGGGAATTACTTAAAGAAATCAGAGGGAATTCATAACCTAAAGTAAGTTTTAACATTCAAGAGGTCACACAGTTTTAGATAACACTGTAATTGCAGCACTGGACTCCAGAAAATAGCCAAATTTAAAACCATGAAATCTTATACTGTCAAAAAAAGTGCAGAATGCATCTACAAAATATGTAGATGGAGAACTGTAACTAGGAAACCTGAGATGGGGGGTTTTTGTTTCTATTTTTTTCCAAGAATAGCTGTAAAGATAGAAAAATCTCTGATTTTATTTGACATGTGTCAGTAGCATAAAAATGCCCAAATAAACCAGACAATCATCACTCATGAAATGTCAGCCTGCTCTAGGCACACGCTATGGAAAATCACTTTCACATGAGCTAGAAGTGAGTATTTACTTATGGCAAGCTCCAGCTTAAAATGTTTTCAAATTGTTTCAATTTGTTCAGAGCATTTAAATCCTCTCAAAAATCTGTCTTGAAAAATGTCTTGTCTCAGAAAGAAAGGAGTTCAGCAGAAAAGGAAAGTTACACAATATAAATTTACATACCTGGATAAATGATCTCTAGCATATGAAACAGGCTGGAGGAAATCACAAAGCTGATAATCTCATTAGAAATGTTACCACAGTTATGGAGAGTTTACATAATGGCTAGAAGTGTCTAGAACCCACAAAATCCTCCAAATTTCAACATACACTCAGTGAAACATTAACTGGTTGAACTTCAGCAGTGTGTTAAAATAATGACACACTGCACAGCACTAGAAAAATCTACAAAATCTGAATTCCTTTTAGCAAAAAACAGCCCTTCTTATCACTGTGTTGGTGTGCAGAGTCCTTACACATCCTGCTCTCACAGACTTGCAACTCAAGTTGCAAAAATTGGAACTAATTACTTAGAAATTGGAATTAACTACTTAAAATTGGAAATAGCTTCAAAATTGGAATTGACTATTGAAAACTCATTCATGTTGTTGGCACTCATGATTTCCTTTCTCCAGGGCACCTGTTGAAAATTCCCATCTAGAATTGACAGTCCCACAGATTATATGACTTCTTACAGTCACTTCTTATTGCATAGAAATCTAAACATATTAACATAATATTTCTATAAATTATTGTGAAGCAAAAATCCGTTCTGACATCTAAAAGGATGGCAAGGGACCTTAAATCCAAAGCAATCAAAAAACTTAAGGAGCCTTTTTAGAGCTGCGCTAATCCCAGCATTCCCAGGCACTGCGCATTTCCCTAAGGCATTGCGAGGCCTCTCGCTGGCCTCTTTGGAAGGACGTGACCACCAGGGGAGATTTCCTCTGATCTGAAGTTTCCAATGGCAACGATGACAATGTGAGGAATTTCTAGCTAGTCAGACTCGCCACCTGCAGCAGGTGACCTATGAAGACAAGCTGAGGGAAATGGTTTTGTTTGATCTTGAGATAAGGTTAGGAGGGATCTCAGTATTTCTTCAGCCACCTACAAGACAGGCATAGAGGAGATACAGTGAGATTCCTCTTGGAAGTGCACTGTGGAGAGACAAAAGGCAATGGACACAGGAGGAGACAGAGGAAGGTAATGTATATAATATTATTACACACATTATATATACTATAATGCAGAGTGATGTATATGTAATATATGGTGGCTTCAAATAAAAAGAGGGGAAATTTCAGTTTGATATTAGGATGAAATTGTTCCCTGTGAGGGAGCTGAGGCCCTGGCACAGGGTGCCCAGAGAAGCTGTGGCTGCCCCTGGATCCCTGGAAGTGTCCAAGGCCAGATTGGATGGGGCTTAGAGCAACCTAGGCTAGTGGAAGGTGTTCACTACTGCCCATGGCAGTATCTCCAAAGTTTCCAAAACTTCTCCAACCAACCTGTTCCAATGTTTGATCAATAGTATTATGAAATATTCTATCTATATGGAATCATGGAATCACTGACAGGTTTGGGTTGGAAGGGACCTTCAAGCCCAACCAGTGCCACCTCCTGCAGAGGTGGGACACCTTCCACCAGCCCAGGTCACTCCAAGCCCCATCCAACCTGGCCTTGGACGCTTCTTGAATATCTTAAATTTGATGGTTTGTGGTTCAACGTAGAGCTCAATCTACCTATTTCTGCCACCAAATGTGGCCAATGGATGTCATAAATCATTCATTACTAATTTGGTTATTGATATTTTTCCCAGAAGATGTAATTAATTGCAATTGATTGATGCGTTATAGATCAGTTCATAGTGAGATATTGTTAAACAAAGAAAAAAATAGTGATGATCTAAAGACTGTTAATTATTCAGGGAAAAAAAGGCAGAAGTCCTTGAAGCCATAAACTATATTTGTTTATAATATCTATTATCTCTTCAGTTTGCTTCTTATTCAAGAAGGGAAAATTAATTTGCCAGTCCTTGGCCTGATTTTGTTCCCTGTCCATTCCTGTGCCTGTGTGGGTAAATAGACATAACAGTCTTGGTCTGAGGTCTGGAAGACTGCAAGGTTAGGACTTCAGACCAAGGTTAACGTTGGATTTTTAATTTCTGCAGCACTCTTGATCCAGCAATCCTTTGTCTATCAAAGAGCCAAAACCAAAAGAATATTCTCTCATTTAAATCTGGCCTCGGCAAGCAAGCAAGCAATTAAATATTCAATATGAACAGAGCTGACAACTGAAATTCTTTCTTCTGGGTGTTAATGTCCAGTGGAATATACAGGAAACCATAAATAAATAAATAAATAAATAAATACACACCATATGTAAATACATAAATAAATATAAATTTAACAGTGCAGACATCACATACATCACATTTTGAAAGACAGACTTCCAGAGTATGCAGTCATTTTACTTAAGGTTGGTAAGTCACAGCTCTGCAGTTTGCAGGTTTGGTACCCCCAGTGACCACCCAGAAAGGTCTGCCCAAACTTTAATCAGTTCTTCTGAGCCATCAGCACAAAGGAGAAAACACCAAGAACAACCCCCGTGCTGGAGAGCAGAGGGGACAAAAGCAGTGCTGGGAAAAGATCCTGTTCCTAACTGAGCTGAGGAGGAGGAAAGGAATTTCAGAGCACTGATTTATGATGAAATTTGATTGTCCAATGTCATCCATAAATGGCCATGAGATGCTGCTGCTTCTGCACTGGAATGAAGAGGGTGAAATAAAATTCTGCCTATTTTCCTCATCATTAAAATGTAAAATTTTTTTCCTACCTGTGAGACAGTTTCTGTTGCTGCTAATTATAATTAACATTTAATTAACTTTATAATTGACATTTAGGTATGTTTGCCCGATATTAAGGACTTACATGGTACAGAACTTCTGTAACAGCCCTTTCATCACACTTTAAAAGAATATGATTTAGAGTCAAAATGCTGTACTTCAAAAACTATATTGGCAAAACCAAAAACAATCCTGGAGAGAAATGTAAGAATTTGGTAGAGATTGTGAAAAGCCCTCAGCATCCTGAGATATTTGTTGTGTGGACATGGTTGGGTTCCTGTCCTTTTCAGTCTGGAGTAGGCTTAAATTTATTTTGATGCAAATCTTTATCCCAGTATCCCAGTCCTTCTACCAGTCTCCCTATTTTCATGTCAACCCATGAGCTTTTTCATCTTATTTCCTCCCCTGTCCTGTTGAGGAAAAGGGAGTGCAAAGAATTGTCAAAAAAATGTGATTTGAGATGACAATGTAAATGTGTTATTTGGAGCACAAAAATACTCTCTAAAAAATGTGTAAGAATATAGCAAATAATATGAGTTTTTATTGGGTTTGGAGAGCTTTTCACTTAAATAAAAGTATTTTGAGTGTCCTCGAACGTGATTTAAAACCCGTCTTTCCATAACACTATAAAAAATATTTAAATATTCCCAATAAAATGAATTCTAGTCAGTCTAACTGGCACAGGCACAAGGAGGCTGGGGGACATTCAGACTGCAGCTTTCAGGAATGACTGGGAATGCTGGGATCACAACACAGCCACCTGCATCCTGCTGGTGGCAGCTGCACAGGAACCTAAAGTATTGTCTGATCACAAAGGGCAGTTTATTTATTGCAGATCTATACATTCATAGAGCAAACAGACACCAGAATACTGATGGAATATAATGGGCAGGGCAACATTCCAAACTAAGAAGCTAACAATAATAGTAATAATAATAAAATAATAGTAGCTAAGTGAGTAGCTATTGTGTTAGATAATCTTCAGTGAATCCTCCTTCTATAAATTTCTCTAATTATATTTTCCTCAGTATGCTGTTGGTATCCAAGGCATCCATGACAAGGAAATCCAAAATATACTCACAGGTTATTTCCTTTTTATTGGTTCTAGAACTCGTATGCTGGGGTTTCACTGTAAGCTTTCTTTTTCTTTTATTCTAAGAAATACTGAGAAATAGGTCCCTGTTCACTTTCTGTTTGAGATTTCACTAATGTCTTCTCCATAGTTTCCTTTATAGCTTTCCCAAGCAGAAGAATCTCAGTTTATTTAATGTATGCATTTGCAGAATGAAATAGATTAAATTTTATTCTTGAAGTCATATTTGTTCCTGTTCTACATTCATTATTTTTACCTCTTTTATGCCCCTGTGGTTTTACACAGTGGTACAATGATATCTTCTCTCTTGTTCTCTTATTCTTTTCCTAATTTTTCACATAATACCTGCTTGCTAAATTCCCACTAAAGCTGATATTTCCATATAATTATCCATTATATGATTTCAAGAGCACTTTTGTGAGCACTAATACTGGTTTAGAGCCTACCTCATGTACTGGCAGAGCTGTTTTTCATCAGCTGAACCCCTCTTGCCACATTTTTGTCTACACAGCCCTGTGGAAGCTCTCTGGAGGAGTTCACTGATGGATTCACTCGCTGCATTAGGAAAATTCCTAATCACTCAGCCTTTGCCACCTCTGTGGTAGCTTTTATTTTGTGTGGAGACTAATCAGACAGGAGATTTATATGGGTGAACTCCTACTGCAGACCTTCTAGGACCCTCTTCGGACACTCCAGTATTGGGGACTCCCTCAGAGACACTTCAGCAAAAATGAAAGTTCAGTTTTAACAAAATCTTCTGTCCAGTGCCCTGCTAGGAGGGTCCAGTGTAAGAGACAAAACTGGCACCTTTTGAAGCATGTTTGTACTTCTAAGACTGTTATTTCACAATACCAAGTTTATGCACATGTATCCATTTATCCTTTACATTTTGTATTTTATATATTTACAATTTTATGCTTTATTGCTGGTAAATGAAGCATCACTGCATTTTTCCTTATCATCACAAGTAGTGAAAGGAAATTTACCCTGAAATCTGAAAGTAGACTTGGGGGTTTTGGAATAAATTATGCGCCCACTCCTTTCCTTCTGCAAAAAAGAAGATCTGATACAGGAGGCCATGTAACGGTGCATTAGATAACAGCAGGATCAGCAGAGGTATCCCTTGAAGTTGAATAATAAGTTTTGTCTTTCCCTGTAACCTTTAATAAACTATAAGAGCAGGGGGACCTACGAGAACCATTCCAGGAGATTCTAACTTGTTGTATATTTTCAGAACAAAACCAGAGATGCATTTAAAAATAGCGTGTCTTGAATGGGAGAGCAATCATTTTTCTTTTATTTCACAGAATCGTAGAATCCCAGAACGGTTTGTATTGGAAAAGACCTTACAGCTCATCTCGTTCCACCCCTTGCCATGGGCAGGGACACCTTTCACTAGACCAAGTTGCTCCAAGCCTGTTCCAACCTCACAGTATTTATTTAAAACCAAATGAGTTACTAATGAAGTTTTCCTCTTTTCTTCTCTCCCTGTCTTCATCTTGCATGATTTCACTCTTCACACCTGCTGTTTATTCTGTATTTATGTTTCTCATTTTCACCTTACACACATTATAGCAGCACGGATTTTTTCTTCCCTTAGTAGCTGTTCACTGGTCTAGGATTTGAAGAATGTGGTTCAATTCACTTTCCAGAAACAGCATTAGCTGTCACCTGTATGATGTTTCCCCTTGGGTTTCCCTTGATGTTACTCAGTGATTCCTCAGGTATTTCAGGTTGCTGGTGCTGGCAGCTTTCATGCCAGCTCATACTGTTGCTTGCCATTCACAAAGGTGAAAGCCATTACTAGTTATTTATGATATGACAGTTATTTGATCCTCTGTTTGCTGGGAGCATGGCTGGGGTGCGTGGCAGTGGCAAAGGATAAGTTTTTTCTCCGTGAGGACAGGGTACCAGTGGAAGGGGCTGCCCAGGACGTTGTGCCGTCTCCATCCTCACAGGTTTCCCAGCCCCGAGCAGCCTGGTCTGACCCCAGTGCTGTCAGCACAAGGTGGGACAGGACCTCCCGAGGCCCTCTCCAGCCTGAATTGTCCATGAATCCATGACATCTTCCATTTTACAGCACAGTGCAGCTATTAGAAAAATATTAGACCACATCCCTATGCATGAGGAAGAGAAAAGAAAGAGGGAATGCAGAAAGTGTTAACAGAATGGATTTCAGTTTTGAGCAGAGATCTCCTTTTCCAGCTGATAAGAGATGAGGAAGGATCAGGACATACACAGTTTATTCCTTCTGAATGGAAACAAGAAAGTACAGATGAAGAAAATCAATCACCAGAAAGCCCAAAACATCAAGTTTTGCTGTTGTAAAACAAATTTGTAAATTCGCTCATCAAATTAAACTCCATGCCTAGCTTGATGTTTTGGTGTTGATAAATTTGGAATGTGATGTCGAATACTGTTTTTTATTTTCTTAAGATTTCTGTCTGTTATAAATGGAAACAATGCAGGAAAAAGACTCCAGGATATGAAAGATTAATTCTACCTCACCTACTCTGACCAGGATCATTTTTTGATAAATTAATTTCCTTGAGCCGTTAAAGCCTTGCCCCTTCCCATAAATTGTATTGTAACTTATCTCTAATTATGGGTTATGTGTACAGACAGCTCTGATCTTCTTTCAAATACCAAATCCTTCAATAAAATTTATCCACATCAAACGCCTTATGCTTAATCATGACACCAACGATGAAATAATTCATCAGAATTACTTTTCAAATGCTGATAAAATCAGTATTAAAGCACTGGTGACCTGTACTTTAACAGCTTCCAGGTGGAAGAAAGAAGGATTTTGAAAGTCATACTGAACACGTGCATACAAAATAATACAGAATACTCATTAAATTCCTCCAGACCCTTACTGTATTGATTAGCAGTCAAACTGTCAGGGATCTGACCTATTTGCTCTTCCACATAGCATCCTTCTGACATTTACTGTAAGGAGGAGAAATGCGCCTCCTCTTCCAGTAGGATCTGGTAGCAAATGAGGGAAGTCAGTGAAGGAGCAAAGAAAGCAAGAAACTGGGAGTGGTGACAGACATATCCTGGTTTGCTCTTGGGCCATTTAAATTAATTATAAATTATCAAACATGCACACAAGCTATTCTTTTATGTATTCTTGAGACCATGGAGATGAGAGATGAGACATGACATAGTTGCACTTCCAGCTTTTGCTTTCTCTGGCTGGTTACACAGCAGGAAATGCTCCAGAAATGCATTCAAAGCCTTCTCCTCAAATCACAACACCCGTGGGTCTCCACGGGTGAGGCATTGTCACTGGTGTCTGTTGTGTGTAAGACAGGAAGTGGCTGGCCCCATTCCTGGTTTTCCAGCAGAAGGCGGTATGACAGGATCCATATCCATTGTGAATGACAGTTTAGGATCCATGAAGACATCCAGAGCAGCTGTTCAGATCAAGCATTTCCCCTCCCAGCATGTCTCAGTGTGGGGACCAGGGCACAACCCCGGCTCTGTGCCCCTGAATGCTTGAACTGCACATTTCCTCCTCTGTCAGGTCAGATATTTTTGCCCTGGCAATGACGAGGCATAAAGAAAAAGCAGTGGGATTCCAGTTAACAGAGCACCCTCTCAATTGCACTGTTCACATTAAACAAGCACAGGGATTGATGCAAAGGACCTGCTCAGACCAATGAGTCAGGCGTTCCTGGGTATGGCAGGAGATTGTTCTATCACAGGCTGGAGTGTTCTCTCTGTACTGCACATGTAAAAGTACATTAAACTGGGACTATTGTACTGTGACATTTCTATTCTAGACAATTGCCAGTTAAATCAATGCACATTTTATCGTGTCTTTGAATGTCTAGAAATAGTTTCCTGTGCAGTGCCTTGTCAAACACTTTGGCACGAGTATTTTCCCAGGAGAGCGCTGTAATTCTGCACAGCCAACCCGGACTGTGGTAAAAAAACCCGTCTGGGTCAGAAACATTGTTGTTCATGCACTGCTGCTGCTCCGGTGTGGGAGGAATTCAGGATCACTCCTATCAGCAAGAATAAAAGTGGAGTAAAGCTCTTCCCAGTCCTTCACAACCACTGGACTACACATGGCCTGGCAAGTGGGCTGCAGAAGACAACATCGACTTCTGACAGCAGAACTGGAGTAAAACCTGATTGGGATGAACCAGAGTTTGAGACTTCACCATTCTTTCATCCGGGTAAAAAAGCAGAAGCAGGGTAGACATGAATTCCTCACCGTCATCTCTATCTAGGTCTGAATCAGAATGAAAAATAGAACAAAGAATATTAAATCACATTTCTCAAGTAAAGCCAAAACACTGAAATTATAGACAATGCCAAGCCCAAGATACCTGCAAAATGTGCAATTCAGGAGGGTCTTACTCTGATATATTTTCTGTAATTTAATTCCAGAATTTAAAAACACCATCTAAGCACAGATCTAAAGCCTAACCTGTAAGAGACAAAGGACACTGACAGGGTTGGAAGCATGCTGTTAAAATGAGAAATTACCATCTGACTTACAGTAACCATGGGAGCAACCTAGGATGAAACAGAACTGGCTCTTGTTTTCCAGTTCAACACTTCTTTGCCTGTTTGATATCCTAGGAGTAAATACAGCTTTTAAAAATCAAACAGAACTAATTTATTAATGTATTCCTAGCACTTTAAGAATGATTAATGGTAATTTTCTGGTTTTACATTGCCAATGTTTAGCAGAAAGCTATTAGAAAATCAGTGCATAATGACACTGCTGAGGTATTTACTGTTGTAACAGCAACACTGGAGAGAAAGAGTCTGGACTCAGAATTTGTACACTTGTCAATTAGCTGTGAAGGTTGGTAGTGAAATAGCCCTGTTCTTTTCCCTTTGGAATAAATGGAAGCAATGTTTTTCAAGAAATGGAAACAATATCTTTTCAGAGGAATATAGTTACTTTTTGAAGCTACAGAAGCTCTCATATAATCCAGGAGTGGTGGGAGATTCATATAAATGTGAATATAACATTTACTATTAGAGATTACAACAAGGTATCCAAAGCTCTTAGAAGATTTCTTCAATATCAACAGCTTTTAATAAGCTTGGACTTGGCAATCTTGGAGGTTTTTTCCAACTTTAATGATTCTGTGGGAACAAAAGGACACCAGATCTCACTGCCAGTTGCTCATGCTGTCCATCAACCAATTAGGTGGATAAAAATTGAGACATTTCCTTTCTTCTCCACAGAAATTCTAACAGTCTCCAAATGCTTCTTTGGAAGATTAAAGCAACCAGCTGTCTTGAAGGTGTTTCTTGGCCTTGGCACAATATTAAGAATATCACAGAATTACCCCAACACAGTTGGATTCCAAGTACTCCTGTTCATTCCCTTTGCGAAAGTACACAGGAGCCAGTAGTGGAGCACGAGCATATCCAAGTGACACCAGCAGTGAAAAAAGACAATGAACATGAGAAAACCAGAAAATAATCCTTGATCTGTGTTTAAAGATACTTCAGAAAAAATAGACATCACGAGTGCAGCGTGGGAGCAGCTGACTGAAGCCAGTTCTTAAGGAAGGGATCTTTGGGTAATGGGAGTATTTATATGACTCCATTACAATGTGCCCTTACTCAAAAATTGGATAAAAGGAAAAATTAGCACATGGAACAGACTTATACAGGTTTCTTTGGGCTTCTTTTCCTTATTTGTTCTCAATGGCTCTGTGGGTTTATTGTCAGTTCAAGCCGAAATTAATCATTCCCAATCCGAACAGGAGACATTAATGTCATGGTCATGGAAAGGCAGACACCATAGTGGAAATATAGAGATGAATTCTGAGTGCCCATGGAACAGCTCTTCTCCACTCAGCAGCACAAATCCACAGCTGAACGACTGTGGAATATCTGGAGAAAATACAGCCGAGGACAACAATAACGGTCACAGGTCTGGAAACCATGACTCAAGAGAGATGACTGCAGAAAATGTGAAAGTTAGGGAAATGGCTGAAATTATTTTTAAGACTCCTCAGCTACATTTGCTGGAGGAAGAATAATTCATTTTTCTATATGCACATAGCCAGAACAAAAAGAAATCTGGAATGAGAGAGGTACAAATGAGACATTAAGAAAAACAAATAAAAAGAAGCCCGCAGTTCTTTATTAGAAAGGGTCACTAGCAAGGAATAAGTTACCTGGTGATTGTGGACTCTATTTTAGCTGGTCTGATAATTACACTTATTTAGACTTGACCACTGTAAATGTAGCAAAAATTATTTAGGCCAACTGGACAAAAATACACTCTGTGATTTCATAAGCACAAATTCTTTCTTCATCTTTAATCAGGAACAGAAATAATCTGCAGGGAACAAACAGAAACTGCAAAAATCAGGGAGCAAAGAGGAGAGGAGAGGGAGTGAAACTCCATCTCGAGTATGGTCAATATAATGTGGTTCTTAAGATAATAGAACACTTTTCTGTCGTGTCCTTCTGCACAAGGAAATCCTAATTGAAGGAAACACTAAATATCACTAAATAAATGCAAACCTGACTGTGTAAAAAACTTGTGTGGTCCTGCTGGATGTGTTTATTCTACAGGCTGATAAATTGCAAGATGAATAATGTGTTTTGTAATTTCATTTGGTCAAAAGGATGAAATTTGCTTTAATGCTTTTTTTCCCTCTGCTGAATGACAGGAAAATCCTGGTAATATGCTGTCAAAGTATTTCAAGTCTCAATTAGCACTTGTCTACTGCAAGTAGGGTCTTTATGTATTGTCAGAAAAGAGTGACACTTCTGGACACTGGATTTTCTAAACCAAGAAAGAAATGACAAGATTACTTCAGTTAGAATGGAGTTTTACACCCTTGACTTTTGAATAATGGCAGTAACTTTGAATTGTGAATATCAGGATGGCAATATTCAGGTTGCTTTACTTTTGCTTTCTATCCATACATATATATAAAATCCAGTTCTTCACTTCACTATTCAAGCATTCCAACAATTTTTCTTCAGAGGAACAAATCCATCATTTGTACTGAAGGAATTATAGTAATTCAATGGAGAGTATCAATAGCTGAAAAAAAAAAAATACCGTCTGTCAGCAACCACATCTCCTACCCTTGTAAAACTTGAAAAAGCTCGAGGAAGTTGCCAGAAATCTTTCCTTAGACCTCAAAGGCATATGAACAAAATATATATAATAATTGTCTGGCAGAACAAGGAAGGTAGACACATTTATAACTTGCAGCAGCAGAGCAGAATACCTAATAAAAACCTGTTCTAAAAGACATTTTTAATGAAGCTGATCGTCAGCACTGGAAGCTGGTCTCCAGTAACAATTAAGAAAAAATTGCAGTAGAAGGAGCAACTTGCAGTGTTACAACAAAAGAACATGATATAATCTTTCTCTCCCTTTGCATCTACAAAAGAAAAAAATAAAACGAGTCTCACAGAATATTTACAGAATTTCTGTTCTTTGTGCAAAATCTATGCCACTTTGTAAGTGACAATGCCAGTCTGAAAGTTTCTTTTTGTGCTACACATAATCCTTTTAATTTGTGATCAATAGTTCAGGCACCTGTGATTTTACATTATTCCCAGTTCAAATCCAGCTGAAACACTCGCACATTTTTATGGCTGTAAGTATTGATAACAGCTTTTTTTTGCAAGGATGGAAAATTCTGAGACGCACTTTTATAATCCCTACACATAGAAACATTTGCAGAAAATCAGCCAATAAATAGTGGAACAACAAGTCAGGGAGGCTGGAACTGGATAATCTTAAAGGTTCCTTCCGACCCAAACCATTCTGTGATTCAGTGAAATGGTTCATGGATGAAACACTCCTGCTTTCTTCCACATCCTTATTAGCCTGGTACAATACTCCTGCCTCTCTGGAAACCTTCGCTGAAGCCAACAGGTGTTGGATGCCTTCAGACTGGTGGGTTGAGCCTTCATTGCATTCTTGGTTTTAAAATATTCCTAGTTTTTTAATTTCCTTCTACCAGATTCTCACAGAGCCTTTCTCCATTGTTTGAAATGTTAAATTTATTAATAAAATTTGGATGATACACACACACAGTACATGACATAAGTAGAAGATTAGTGATTGTTAAAAATAATTTTAAGACATGGTGGTTGAAAACAAATAGCTTCGCTTTCATTCTAATTGATGTAATCCATTACCAGGGTGCAACTTCTATCCGCGGCTGCTTCTAATTAGCAGTCTGCCTAATTAAAAGTGCACTGATAACTTCTCCCTGGAATCTCCCTTGCAGGAGCTCAAGTCCATCTATGCTGAGTGACACAAATGAAACATAGACAGTGGGAATGGAAAATGTCAAGTGTTTAAATGACAATTTGTGTTAGGGGGGAAATAATGGTGGGTGGATTTTCCACCCTGTCTGTAAGGAAAGAAAAACAGAATGTAAAGACTCTTTCATTCCTCTGGTTACCAGGTTGTCAGAGAATCATTAAGGCTGAAAACAGACCATTGAGTCCAACCATTAACGCAACACTGAACCATGAAAGCTCTGAAGGCTTGAGGTTAAAATCAGCCGCCATAAATGAACGGAGTGTTGTTGAACTACTAACGTTGTACTGCAAGCAGAACCAAACCCACATCAACTCATCCAGGCCTTTAAACACACCAGGACTCGGTGCATTATGAAGACAACCTGCCTTTAATCCAAGATAAACCAATCCAGGACCCTGCAAATGCAAGGGTCTGGGATGAGTGATCTGGCCACACTTCTGCCATTTTGTGTTTGACTCCTCTTTTCTGTATTCTTTGGTAACGTTTCCTTCCCATCGATGAGTACCCTACTGAGCTTTCTGAGCCTCTCCAAAATGTTGATCAGCGGCCACCTAAATGGCTGGAGCAGGGAACAGAGACAGGAAATTCCATCAATCTTGATTTAGGATGGAAACCTGTAGTGCCACTCAGCCATGGTGCTAAGCATGGGTTTGTTATTTGTTCACTCTGAATGATAATAAGGTCAGCACACACGTGGCAGTTTTGAGGCAGGAACCCAGCACCAAAGTGAACACAGCCCCCATCTGTGTCCCTCTGTGGATCCAAGAGGTTGGGAAGCTCAGAAATATTTTGAACTGAATTCATAACCAGAGAAACACAGATTTTCCTCCAGGGCTTTGTAGGAGCATCCCCACAGTGGCTGTTAAAATAATTTCATTGCTGTATTCCTATCCATTAGCTAGGGCAAGCATTTAGCACCCCTGACAGTCAGCAGCAATTCATCACAGCTCAGGTGACAATAATGAGCTATCTCTTTGCTTCCCTGGAAGGACCAAGCAACAAACTGTCTCCAGTGGTCTCCTGAGCTCCCCACGGACAAAGTCCCAGCTGGGTGACCCACACCACTTTTATGAACAGAACAAAATCAGATGCTTTGCATCTAGACTTGATTCAACACTCAGTGAAGATTGAATTTAAAAATACCTTGGAGAGTTTATAA
The DNA here is from genome assembly GCA_013398955.1 of Callaeas wilsoni. NCBI lineage: Eukaryota > Metazoa > Chordata > Aves > Passeriformes > Callaeidae > Callaeas > Callaeas wilsoni. The sequence continues at coordinate 35,688 of VWPU01001281.1, read as the reverse complement.
AGATCTAGACACTCATACTCCTTATTTTACCTTTTTTATAATTACTCATGATTAATGCATAAGCAAGAAAAGTGTCTGGATTTAGCACCTGAATAAAATCAGTAGCAAATGTTTAACTCATAAAGTTTCTTGCTTTCTTCTACATTCATTCTTATGTTGTTATAGCCTTATTCAATTATAGTTGAAAAAGCCTTGAATCCAAGTTCAGACAGTATTTTTGAGCCTACACTAATCAAGGGATTAGTGTAGTATTTTCTTTTTCATTATTCCTTTGAAATAGTAAAATAACAGCTTCGAAGGAAACAAATGACCATGGCTGAGGTGGATTCAGTGGCAGGCAAACTTGGTGACCAGACAGGTTTCCGAACACAGCAATGGTGTGATAGCACATTTGAAAAGGTATGGGGACATTACACATTTATTCTAAATAAATAAAATAAATTTAAATTGTGATATCAGAGTATATTGTTTAAATTTCATCAAATGTCTCTATAGGCATGTATCCAAATTAAGGCCAATGCCCAGTTATTTAATGATATTTAGAAATAAATTCGGACTCAATTTCCTATTTTGTTCCACACAAAAACTTTACAGTAATCCAATTTTTACAGCAGAATCTCACACACTCACACACAGAAAATCCAGCCAAAAACATGCCAGTACTGATATGCTGTAATAAAACTGCTGTTATTGAAGGCAAAGTAGGAATTGGGAAGCAACAATTTGGTCTAAAAAGAACTAAAACCGAAAGGGTTCCTAAAGCAGACCTCAAAAAACTGGGAGGGTTTTTCTTTCTAAAAAGAACCCCGCAAAAAACAAAACAAAACAATATTTTCCGCAGGAGAAATGGATTTCACATGCAGTGAGTTTAAGTTTACTGCTTTGTTTTTCTTTGTCACCATTTGTAGACTTAAAAACACAATAAAAATCTCTGGGTTTAGGCACATCATTCCCTGTTTGATCCTATGAGAAATTCATGCCCTGTGACAGAAATTACTCTACATTGCACAAAAAATGTGGAAGTGTGAAGAATGCTAAAACAAACTGTTCCCTGTGAATTTTACATGTAATTCCTTTCAGATCTCCTGTCCAAACAAAGGTGCCAGGGATCTGCAGGGATGACATTTAACAAGTGAAAAGAAAGAAGAAATGAGGTCTCCAACCTGCCACTAAATTCCATGAGAGAAGAGAAAAAGGAAAGGGAAGGAAAGGAAAGGAAAGGAGAGGAAAGGAAAGGAAAGGAGAGGAAAGGAAAGGAAAGGAGAGGAAAGGAAAGGAAAGGAGAGGAAAGGAAAGGAAAGGAGAGGAAAGGAAAGGAAAGGAGAGGAAAGGAAAGGAAAGGAGAGGAAAGGAAAGGAAAGGAGAGGAAAGGAAAGGAAAGGAGAGGAAAGGAAAGGAAAGGAGAGGAAAGGAAAGGAAAGGAGAGGAAAGGAAAGGAAAGGAGAGGAAAGGAAAGGAAAGGAAGTGGTACCATGTGAAAACACTAATTATTTGTCAATAGCAAATAGCACCAATTTGGACCCAGAACTTCATGATCCCCAGTTTGCTTTAGATTAATTTAAAGCCTGATAGTTCAAGAGAAATGTAGCCAGAGCAAACAGAGATAACAAAGTCTCAGTGTGAACTTTGAGTCCATCTGGCTTCTAATCCAGGCTTCCAAAGGAATGGTCTGAACAAGGTCTTTGCAAGCAGGAAGGAGCCTTTAAAGCACTGAAAAGCACGGACAGCATCTCCCCAGCAGCTGCACTTTGCTTTTCTTCCTGGTGCTCAGCTCTGTCCCCCTCCCTTCCCATTCCCAAATGATTCCAGCACTCCCCTGGGAACACCATTCCAGCAGGATGCTGTCTTTAGTACTTTTTCTGACCCCTTAATGGGGTTTCTGGTTCTGTTTGATCTGGGATGGACAAAAATAGCCAGGCTGAACTCAGGGCCTGACAAAGTGGTTTCCTGAGCTCTTCTTTTTTCTGCTGTGAGACATCAAAAGCAGGAAACACTAACAAAAATGGATTTTTATTCTTAAAAGGCTTAAGGTTATATGACACATAAATGTTATAAATGCCCTCTGTGAATGTTTGTATTTTTCTTTTGTATTAAACACGTTTTTATTAAATAGAATGATTTATTGATTGCTTGATTGATGAAAAGCAAAGTTGTATCACAGCAGAATTTAATACCTAGGAGACTTTTCCCACTAGGTCTGCATTAGTTTCTACTGCCATCAGAACTTTGAAAAGTGCTCTGTTTAATGCTCAGCTATCATCTCCCACAGAATGAGAAATGTACAATAATGGTTTTAAGACTCAGAGCTATTGTCAATATTGAATATTTTGTTGTTAAAAGCAAATTAAACTTGAACTGACAAGTTTTTTTCCATCCTTAAAAGGGCAAAAGCAGGAGTAAGTTTTAAATAAAAACATAAGGGCCATGAAACATGACTGAGTTATCTCAATTAAATACTGGGCACCATTTTTCTTATCAGAATGCTTTCATAACTGAGATAGGGAAGCATTAGTATAACAGTCATTCTTCTGTATTGATCTAAGGTGATTTGAGAGCATTTGTGATCCTCCGATGTACTTTAGCTAATATAATGCAAAATTTCAAATTACATTATAGTAATGATGTGACAATACACTGAAATGTTTGCAAAAATTACCATTAGCTGTGTTTCCTCCATAATCTGTATTAATAAAATGCTGAAACATGAAATGGTTTTTGCTTGACTCTTAAACACACAATTGACCTAGTTGTTCCTACTGACATTGCCAATCCATTCCACTTGCTTTGACTTTTGGTATAATTCTGTTGTTCTGTGTTTCTGGCATGTTTCCATCTGCCCAGGAGTAACCTCTCTCCTTGATTTGTGCGAGATTTACTTAAGAGAATAGAATTTCACTGGAATTATATGATCAGTTATTGGTAAAACACTCTCCTTGAGAATTTAAATGGACTGAAGCAATAGAGAAAGTTTCTGAGGTCAACAGGCAGAAAAATCCAATAAAATTGGATTTGGTCTTCTCTGTTATGAAAATTTACTTTAAGGTCTTGTTACAATTTAGATCTCTTTGGTAAAATTGGTATTACAGCAGCTTTTTCTCTCACTTCAGACTTCAAAAAGGAAAGTAAACACTATGAAAAATGGCATTACCAATCTCGATATAAAAGAGCAATGTGCAAGTGTAGTCTCTAGCATAAAATTCAAGCTGACATGAGCACACCGGTGTGTCCTGCTCAGACTCTTCAGGAAGTCCCAGATCTATTGCAGACTACTATGTAGCTGAAAGAAATTAAATAATAAGTAATTTTGTTATGTCACAATGAATAAAACCCAAGTAAGTCTGCATCTCACAACACTTTCTTCAAGATCTTCAAATCTGATAATTGTGAACTCACATCTCATCTCTGATTTCTTTCATGAAACTTTTACTGTCTTGTTATGTGTTTAATCCTAAAGCTTCAGTATTCCTGTCTCTTACGCTTGAATTTATTCCTTGACTTTAATTTAAGTCTTAGTTCAGTGAACCTAAAGTTCTGGTTATGTAATCTGCCAGACAGTTAAAGTTATTTAGAATGTACTAAAAGGAAGTGGGGGTAAGGAACTTAAACACATGTGTTTAAAAGTACCTGAGTATTTATTTCAAAAAGGACTCATGGAGGTGCATGAACATGGTGCTTGTAACTCAAGGCTAAACTAACAGCCTTTCCTTCTTGGCAGGATATTTAATGTTTCTGTAATTAAATATCTTAGATATGTGTAGAAAAAAATCATTTGGGTTACCTCCAGACAAACGAAAAGAGTTTTTTATTCCCAGAATTACAGAATATTCTGAGTTGGAAGGGACCAGTAAGAATCATCAAATTCAACTCTTCTGTGAATGGTCCATATGGGGATCAAACTCCCAACCTGCCCTGATCAACTGAACAAATAGTTCAAGGTCTTTTTCATTCCCTTGGTTTTTATTTTATATCTCTTAACCTTCTTTTAAAGCAGAAATTGGATTTAACTCATTCCTCTTCCATAAGCAGAGAAAAATACACACAATAAAATAGTATGCAAAGGAATTTTGTTTTCTTCAATGAAGAAGAAAGTGCTTGATTTCTTCCCAGATTTAATGGCCATTCTAGGAGGGGAATTTTTCCAAACTTTTGTTTTGAATATCTCACCCCTGTCTGCCTCCAAACCTACCTAAAACCCAGCAAAGAAACATTTGCATATGATGGGGACCATAGCCTGATCTACCTGTGTCCACAACTTGTTTGAAGTTCTCTTTCATGGACAGTGGGGACATGAATGCAGGAATGGGATAACAGGGCTTCTAGTGGTACCTAACGGATGGGAAGCAGAACCACACCACCTGCTTACAAATCCTGGGGCACCTTTTCCTCTGCATTCCCCACTGGGCTCAGCGTTTAGAGAAAGTGCTGGAACAAACAATGGGTTGTAGGAGCGCGGGGTTGAGATGCAGCAGGATATTCCTGAGGGAAGGTCTCAGTCCCATTCGGTATCTTGTGAATAGCTCCTCACTGCTTCAGCCATTGTTTTGTTATTCCAGTTTAAGAAAATTGCCATGATTATTGTTGCAGTAATTCAGAGATTCATCCAGAGACTAAAATACACTTCCTGAATTTTGTTCCAGTCCTTGTCAGCCAGAAATAAAAGAGCACTAAATGCACTTTAAGCACCACTGCAGTTTGCATAGCCAGATACTGGCGGAGTTCCAGTCGCTTGCTGCAGGTATTTGTAATAAAGATGGATTATCAGCTCCTCATATTCCTTATGTCTTCCAGGGCACGGTTAATCCAAACAGATGCATCTGGACATTGCAATGAATTAAGCAGTAGTTTTTATTGCAAAGCCCTTAAATTCGATCCTGTAGAACAGGCCATTGAAAAAAATGAAAACATAGTCAAAAAATAAATTGAAAATGTATGATACAGACACTGGATATAAGATATTAATTTTATCCAAGAAAAGAATTAGATCTGGTCTAAGCCCACTGCCATTTGTGAGTCGGCTGGAATTTTATGTGTTTCTTACTTTAATTCACCTTTAGTATAATAACTAAACTATTTTTAAAAGGGAAAACTCAGTCATCATATGTTTAAAACTGGCAGAGAATATTCCAACTCACTTTTCTTTGATTTTTTTAAAATTCTGGATGAAATCTTTGAATCAACAAGTTTGACATGTTGTAGGGTATGAGTTCCCCAGGGAGTCCTTTCACCCCCTGTACACAATTGTGCCTCAGCTGGGAGTTTTATTCATGTCCTTTCGTCTTCAAGGGGCCAAGGCCTTTGACTTCAACTTTTTAAACTTAATATATTCTCTGGTGTCATGCAACAGCTCATGTGCTTTGTTTCCTGATTGTTCTGGCCGCCTGTATTTTTATTTTAATTTTTAAAATTTTTTTTGAGTGTTTTGCAGCAGCTTTCTGGCTCTTATGCCACATTTCCTTCTCTGAAGGTGATGGTGAGTGTAGGGATGGTGCCTCCTGTCATCCAAATGAAACGTGATATGAAAAGGAAGATTCTACATTGTCCATATCCTTTCTCCCCTAATAAAAGAGCAAAAAGCAATGTGACCCAATGTCAGTACGAAATCTAAAAGAGACTATAGATCCCTCCAAATATATGTGCCAGAGCCCTGCCTCCCACCTTGCTATAGTAATATTGCACACACATGGTTGTGATCTATCAAAAACTTCCCTTTAAGTGGTGCTATCACTTCCTAAATAAATAGAACCTTGATAAATAAATAAATAAAAACTCCATGGTTTGTATGCATTCCACGGATGGCCTTCACCCACTTCATGGATATTTGCACTACAGAAAGAAGAGGCATCACATAAGCTCAATAATAGAGGCATAGGATTCAGAAATTACTAAATTCCATTTTTTTAATATCTTCTGAATACTTAGATTGTGATTCCATTTTAGCAGAAAGCAGTATTGAGCTGAGTGAAATTAGAGAAACTACTGCCTCTCAAAACAGTAGGTATTTCTGTGAAGGTTTTTTGGTTGAGTTGGCAATTTCAGATAACAGTCTTGGTAATGAAAATGTTGAAATAACTTTAACAGCCCAAATGGCACCACTGCAATAAACTGCAGCATAAAAATTCAAACTCTGTTAGAGCATATAAGCTTGACTTAAATAGAGCAAAGCCTTACTTAAGTATCATCTTTTTATTTGTTTGGATTCAGCATATTTTGCAAACAGAAATGTGAGCTAATATAAAAAGAAGTAATGATTGTTGGGAGCTGAGTCCTTCCCTTTCTTTACATTAAAAATAGACTGTGAAATGGAGCATTGCCTCAAAAACACCTCCAAGCAACAGAGGAATAATACAGCCACCCATAAAGCAACACATTATCAGAATCAGCTCCTTTAATGGCTTCATTTTCTTCTTCCCAAAGTCTCCCCCATAATGAGATCTAACAGAGTCAATTCATTCACCAAGAACCAAAATATTGGTATCTGCTTTAACCTTTTTTTAGGTACTTCTGCCTACTTTCTTTTCTTAAAGTAAAATACAAAAAAACCCTCAAGAAAACAAACAAACAGACAAACCCATTCCAAAAACTAACAACTACAAACAGACATAAAGAATTTCTTTTTCTCAAAGGCACAGCTCTACTTTACATCTTGGCTGTGACCAACAAAGCCATCAGCTCAGGAAAATGGTCTCATTCAGATGGCAAAGGGGACTTCAGGGACTTCTGCATCCAAGATGAGTCTGTAATAACAGAGTTCCTAAAAAATTTTAGCTTGCAAATCCTTATTCTGAGCTATGATATTTCCGATTCCTCTGCATCATGGTCCAGCTTTCCTCCTGGTTTGTGCTGTGATACTTCACACTGTCACAAAACCTTTTTGGTAATCAAAAAATTATTCTTCAGTAAATCCCACACACTGTGTCTTAGCGAGACAGAAATCCGTCATCATTAGCACATGACACTGGCTGTGCTGGGGTTAATATGAACTTCACATCACAGGTTTAATATCATGTCTGTGAATTACAGACACAGAGACACAGAGAGGGAGAAACAAAGAAAGAGATGGAAAGAAAATGAGAGAGGAAAAAACTGCCAGTGGATTTTTATGTCAGATGAGGAGCCATTAGTGGTGCAGCTCCACTGCACAGACAAAATCTGGAACCACATGAGGCTTGTGAAACAGAAAAGGAAGGGGAGGCTGAAGGACCATTTTTAAACTTTCTGCTGTTTTCCTTGATGTGATGAAATTGCTGGGGTGTGTGTGTGCACTGCAATGTCCTGTTTGAGCTTAACCAATATTCCTGGACCTCAGTGGCAACGTTTCCCTCCCCTTTTCAGTCTCTGAATGCAGCACAGGCTCTTTCCAATACAGTAAATGCTGACCAGCCTTACAAGAACATTGTGTACAGCCACACACTCCACCAGTGCAGCATTGAATGTTGGACTTGATAGTCTTGGAGGTCTTTTCCAACCTCAGTGATTCCACGATTCTGTGTATTCAGGGATACACCCATCTTGTTAACCACCAGCATTCCCTGATGGTTTACTGAAGCAGGGACACAGCTCTAAATGTTGGCTTTCTTTGGGGAAAAATTCATCCAGCAGCCAAATTATTCATGGAACTGAAAAAGTAATAGCTCTACTGTCAGACCTTTAAGTATCCATGCCCGAAGAAGCTGTGGCTGTGCCATTCCTGGAAGCATCCAAGGCCAGGTTGGACGGGATTGAAGCAACCTGGGATAGCGGAAGGTGTCCCTGCCCATGGCATGGGGTGGAACAGGAGGATCCGTAAAATCCCTTCCAACCCGAACCACTCTGAGTTTTTATGACTCTATGCAGAAAGAGAAAAAAGGCTAAAAGGAGAGGAGAACAGCTCACCTTTTTGGATGGAGACAAAAATAGCTGATGTGCATGCAGTGTGGAGAATGCTCCCACCTTTTCAAGGACTCTGAAGGCAAAAAGCAGTGAGGGAGGAGGACCTCACACAGAGGATAAAGGAGCAGTGAATAAAAGCAACACAGAAAAAAACTTTTAATGGAAAAGGCAGGAAATGGAAAGTTTCTGAGTCGTTTTAAGGGTACTTAAGGCTACAAGTAAATGTATTCTGCCCTGCCTTTTTAATCTGTCTTTGATAAAACAATAGATTACTCCCCTCAGGCATATACTTTACCCCAGTATATCCTGATAGCCATTAGCAGGTCATGTATCTTGTTTGACTGTCAGCATTCTGGAAGAAACATTTGTGAAGGCTTTGCAGGCATTAATGTAATACCAGGATATATCTGCACAGAGCCTGGTAAATAGACACAAGCAATTTCTTTCCAATGCAAACTGAGAAGCAGAATTTAAAGCAAAATATCCAGTATTTCCAGTCTCATTATATCTACAGTCTGCTTTGGTACATCAGGTAACATCAGGCTGAGAAAACGCAGCACAGACTCCCACATGGTTTGGGTTGGGAGGGACCTTAAAGCCCATCCAGTGCTACCCCCTGCCATGGGCAGGGACACCTTCCACTAGCCCAGGGTGCTCCAAGCCCCGTCCAGCCTGGCCTTGGCCATCATTTGTGCTCTGCTCTTCTTGCCTGTGGATCACGGGACTGCATCCCCCTCTGGGAGGACTGCGCCTCTGCTTGCCTCAGCTCCCAGCTGGAGACACCAGCTCCGGAACAAGGTGCTAAATTGCCAGAATAGCTCCCTCAACTACTGTGTGAAAGGCAGGAACAGGCAGGTTATTTATTTGCTTCCATTCCCATCATTAATAGTCAGTTGGGAATTCCTGCGTTTGACTTTATGATCACACTCAGTTGGAAATTTTGCAGCTGAGATGTAGGAATGAATATATGCCCGTAGCTCTGTCAAGTTTTGCTTTATGCACCTCATTTTTTTTCTTTTCCAAAGTCATAATGAAAAAAATCATACTATTGTGAACTAGTTACATGCAGGGGAAAAAGGAATAATGGGATTAACTCAATCAAAACATTAGATTTATACAAGTACAGAGACTTCTAACTCTTCATTGTTGTTTCATTGTAAGAAACAGTGAATTTCATGGAATCACAGACTGGTTTGGATTGGAAGGGACACTGAAGATCATCTATTTCCCACGGGCAGAGAAAATGTTTGTTTCTATGAATTAAACTTTTTTCCAAATCCAACAAATGATCTCAGCTCAGTGGTACCTGGACACTTTTAGCTACAACTTTGCATTTTTCAAGTGCTGCAAGAGCATTAACTACATCCTGTTAGCACAGCCAGGGTGATAAAGCTGTCCTGAGCTGCTTGTCTAGATTGTAGCTCTCACTCCAGTTTTTACCAGTTTCTTAACTGATGCCATTTTGCCAGATTGTACCCTAAAAGATAGGAAAGGATGTATTTACAAATTGCCTCCAAAGGGGAACTCTGAACTGACAGAGGGCAAAATAGACAAGGGAGCAGATAAACCTACAGCTCATCTCTGCAAGGCCCAGGCAGCCCAAAATCTCTGCTCACTCTTGCCAGGTTTATGTTTATTGCTATTATTTTAAAGGTATTGAGGGAGTACCGGAGCAAAGGAGAAATGTCATATTATACACATAGACTGAGGGTAATATTTTTGCCAATGGCTCTTAAATAACACAGTATAAACCCATTAATCCCATTCTCATTTTATCTTAAGTGCTAACTGCTTAACTGAGATTGATCCCTCTCAGGTAAAGATAATGACCAGGGGATTTCAAGTAACAAAACCCCCTATTACAGTAAATTAAATTTGTATAGCTGGACATTAATGGATTATTTTATTAGACTAAGCACAGCGGATATTTAGTCCACTTTCTGAAATACATTATTATGTAGTCACAGGTTATACCCATGGCAGGAATATTCCCACAGGAGGTACATTACCAGTGGAATTCAGATCAGGATCTCTCCTCCTCCTTGTGCAATGGCTGGAGGAAGCTGAAGCTGCCACCTGAACACTCCTTCAGAGTAAGAGAGCTCTGAATTATTACCTAAATTTTAACGAATTCATTATTAATTAAGTTCTGATCCTACATGCAGGCAAGCATAGCTCTTCTCTGAAAGCTTCACTTCGTTGTTTCATGTATAAGAAGAACTTTTATTTTCCTTGTTTTACTGATTAATTCCAGTCCAACTCTTCTTTCCTGTGAAGGGACAACAAAAATTGTGTGTCTGTGTTGTCCCTTTGTCTGTTCTTTGTCCCTGTCTGTGTTCAGGGTGTAAGTACAACATGTGTAATTCCAAATACACTCTGGGCTGGACCTGGGGACACGGACAGGCAGGACCTTTGTCAGGCTGCCGGGTTTGGCAGCTCCAACATTTCCTCACTCACCTTCCAGACATTCTGGAGGGGAAGAAAAAGGAAAGGCTACAATGGCATCATTGGTCTCCTTTAGCAGGTGGCATCCCCTTGATTTCCTAACTTATTTTCTGTGTTTTAAACTACACAGGTGATCTTAAACTACAGTGGAAACCAGATGTGTAACAGGCCTAGAAATTCACCTCTCTGTGCTCTGAGATGTGTGTTTATCTTGATAGCATGGCTTATATTTGTATCTGGTTTTGCAAATTGTCATTAAAAAAAATGCTGTAAAATGCTGAATTATAATGTTTTCATGCTCACCCACCTCCCTGTTTCTCATACATGCTGACCAGCATCTCAGTGAGGATTTAAGGATTTGAGGTTACTTTACATAAAACTATAATTATAAATCCAGCAGAAAGTCGGGATTTTCAGACCAGGGAAATACAAAAGCTGGAATGCAACGCAGGCAAAAGCAGCGACAAGTCTGTGCAGAGCAAGCCCCTTTTGGGAGGGGGAGCCCCATTCTCTGCGTTGCAGACACTGGCTGGGGGACAGGGAAAGCCTGGGATATGGCACACTGTGCCTGGGTCGGCTGAGGCAGGTCGGGGATAAGGGAGTGGGGTGAAGATTTTCGCTGCTCATTTCACACTTCAGGACCAGTGTAAGGGATTCTTGCAGCTCCTCAGAGAAAAGTGGGCAGAACGCAGAATTAGGGACCTCACCAACATCAGTGGCCATGTCAAAGGAAGCATGACCCTAATAAGCACCTGGTGTGCAATTCCTGACAGGAAAAGAAACAATGATCTTCTGTGCAAGGCAGAAATTGATAATCTTCTGTATGAATTCTAATCTGGTTACTGGCTTTCAGGGATCAGCTGAACATGAACACAAATTACTCATGCAGATGGTTTAATTTGTAGGTTTTTCCTAGCAGAAATGTGTGATTGGGAGCAAAGATTACCCTATAAACCCCTCAAAGGAGAAATATCATAGATGAAAAATATATATAAGCAAAATGCTGGCACAATTAAACAGGTACATTAATAAGTTTTAAATATATTTAGACTGGAGCTTAGTAAAGGATTTTTACCACCTTGAGGAGGCTTTTAAAGAACCTGCCAGCATATAATACATTTTGGAAGTATATAGAGTGTTCTGTAATTTGGGGGAGGTCTGTAGGATCTGATGTGGTGACCCAGTCAGTCAGTGGGAAAGCATGTTCTATTTCTATTCTTTTAAGAAATGAGGAGAAAAAAGCTTGATCACATTCAGTGTTATATTTGGTTTTAGCAGCTTTCTTTGTGTAAAAGGCATTAACCAGATGCAGCAAAGTCCTAAGATTATTTTTTCAATACCATTTTTTCAGGTTCTATGCAGTACATGTTGGATTATTTCTGACTGTTTTTCTAATCTTTAGTTGCAGTTAGGCCATGCCTTCAAGACTTCTTGTTCATTGATTTTTCTCACATCTCAGGGACTGAAAATCCTGTGGTGAGCATTACTTACACGAAGAACAAAAACAGACCTTCACAAAATCTTGTGATAAGTCACATTGACAAGACCATGTAAGTCCAGGGATGATTTTCATCATGAGCAACGATATTTTGTAAATGTGTGAGCAGAATTACCGTTGGTGGTATTAAAAACAGTATAAGCAACTCAGCGGTCTTTCACATTATTTCTAAGTGACAGTTTTTGAAATATTTATTTTTAATAACAGTATACAGAAGCTTTTAAAAAAAATTCCATTATTAAAAGTTTCATTTCCATAAGCTAATTTTTTCCTCAAACATTCCCGTATTACTCATTCATTACATGTACTTTTTCTTGCATATGTTGCGTGAGTCCATTAAAAATACAGAGAGAAAAACGAATGGCCACACTCCTCTATAAGTACATTTCTCTAGAAGTGCAAAATAATTGTAACTGCTTCCTGACCAGCAGCCGTTTCTCATTCTACTGATCCTTTTTGTCCTCCCTCCTTTCTAGTTTCTCACATTCCTTTCTTCTGCACCACATTTGATCCCTTCTTTCACTGCCTTTAGTCATTTCACTAAACATCTCATAATATATTTTCCACATTCCCATCACCCCTTGACGCAGCCCACAAAATTTTTTACCCAATCCCATACAATGTCCCATGGCAAGGTCACTTTTTTCCGTGATACTTTTGGTTTTCCCCTTCTTACCAGCTGCAGAGATCTGTCTGACCCCCTCCAAGATGGGGTCTGGAGCAACTTGGTCTGGTGGAAGGTGTCCCTGCCCATGGCAAGGAGTGGCACTGGATGGGCTTTAAGGTTCTTCCAACCCAAATAATTCGAGATTCTGGGATTTTATGAAGATGCTGAGAGGTCCCTTCCACTACCCATCCATCAGAGATCTGAGGGAGGGCTCAGATAGCCAATATTTTCTCTGTCATTCTCCTGTTAGAGTTTGCACATATGAATGTAATTTATTCCCTGCTTTGTCTCTTGTCTCTGTTTTTACAGTAGAAAGCTGCTCACCAGATACCTTTATTAACCATATCTTTGCACTCCAAATATCCGCATGTCCTTTTGCCTTCCACATCTCTTCTACCTTCTTCATGTTTCACACAGCCTTACAAAGATGACAGGTTTGGAAAATGGGAAAGGTTGTGGACTCCTGATCCATGGGCATGTCCCAAGCCAGGCTGGACGAGGCTTGGAGCACCCTGGGCTAGTGGAAGGTGTCCCTGCCCATGGCAGGGGTGGACTGGATGGGCTTTAATGTGCCTTCCAACCCAAACCATTCCAGGATTCTGTGACTCTGTGAAAGTGAAGTCCTGGATACTTTCATGGAATACAAGTTTTTCAAGTAGGGCCCGCAAATCCAACCTCCTGAGGAACTCTGCATTTTGTCGCCAACAAACCCTACATCATCTTTTACCACGAGGCTGCCCAGTGACGCTTTTGGAGTGTACTTGTTTTCCTAAAGTGTCACTTCTGTGAGACAGGAAATGAATCCAGAATTAGGCTGGCCTAATTCCACAAATCTCTTTTTGCCAACAAACCACTCATTTAAGAAGAGTTGCAATTAGGAGCACTTAAGAGCTTTCATGATTAGGGATTCTGTTTGAAAATTCAGTGTAAGCTCATTATGCTGCTGCATACTATTACATTTCTAGGCAGAAGAGGGGACATTGTGTGCGAGTTGTTGTACAATTGGCTAATCCAGCCTCATTCACCACGAAAAGCATCATTTGCTCAAGAGAATAATCACTTTTACAGCTGGCATGTCCATGAGTCAAAAGTACCCTTTGGTTCCATCCAGTGAATCTGTAGGGGCAGCAGACTGGAATCTTTCTTCTGGAGAGGGCTGACTATGGAAGTGACCAGCCCTGCTGGTGAATCGGTGGGGGAAAATATTAATAAAGTGGATAAAAAGAGGTTAAAAAGTGGATAAAACTGATGCATGGTGGACAGGTCCTTTCAAAATGCAGCAGCAGTGAAAAAAGCCTTGAAGTTGCCAATTTAAGAATGAGTTAAACAGCTCTTGTAAGGTCACCAAGTGACTAAGCCAACCCAGAAATGAGGTTAATAACAGAGTTACATGGCAGCACCAAGGCTGCTGACTGCACATTTAGCTCTGAGGTAAAAGAATTAATACTCATACTCTTCTGAATATTCATTGGATACTTGGCATCCTGGGCTCTCTTTTCCCCATTTTCCATTCCACAGCCTCCATTTTCCCATTGCTTCTGAAGATTCTGCTTTTTTTTTGGTTTATTTTTAAGCAATATATTTTTCCTAAACGTGTTCCACCTTTTTCTACACAAAAAACTTGTCTCCATGTGTTTGGAACCTTCTCTGCACACAGCTAAATATAATCCTCAGATATAAATGTAATTCTCAGATGAACTTGCACAAATAACAGCAGAAAACCTTTAAAAAGTATTAACTTGGTACCGTCATTACTGACCAGTTTTGTGAGGTACTTCAAGACGCTTCATTTAAGTAATTTCAATTCATCTTTTTTCTTGTTTTAAAGCAAGTGAAAGCTGAAGCAGGACATGGGGAGGTCTGTTTGATATTTGCCTCTCTACAAGCTGACACAAAAGCACAAAATATTGACAGATAATATCAGGAGAGTCTGGTGTTTGACTGAACTGAGTCTCTGGGTACATATTTTGCTAAGGGAAGAACAGCTAATGGTTAAATACAGTATTCCATCTTTTTTAAGACACTGGGATGTCTACAGATATTCTATAAAATGTTGAGTTTGCTCCCCAGCAGGAACCCATGATTGCTGCTATGGGGCAGTAGGAACATGTATGAGCTGAATGTAATTTGCTCAGCAGCATTTGCAAATTATCTTTGCTTGCGATCTTTCATCGTTTGCATATTGAACACTTTCTCAGTTGGAAAACCAATTTTTCTTCCTCTTCTCTGGTCTCAATTCATAAACAAAGGATTGATGGCTGGACTCAATGATCTTAAAGGTCTTTTCCAACCTAAAAATTTCTGTGATCCTTTCAGAAAGAGTCGCAGAATTTTGCAATACATTAAAAGTGCTATATTCTACTCAATACTATCCCCTCATCATTTCTACATATATTTTTCTCTTTTCAAACCATAATAAACTTCAGCAGCTACCCTGAAGAATCCTATCTGAAGGCATCACCAATTCTTTGGTACCTAGCTTGCAGCTAAAAGAGCACAATGCCAAAGCACATTAAGTAGTCAATCCTCCAGTTCCAGTCACTTCTCCTTGTGAAATGTCTTTTTGCTTTTATTTCCCCTAAAGAAGGGTGAAACATTTAATTTCAACATAAATGATCTTTTTCTTTTAGATAATAATCATGATTGAGGAGTTGAGAGAGGGATACAGGCTGGGTATTATCCATGCAAAATGCCATCAGTGCTTGTTGTTCTGCTGGGTGAATACTTTGTTGGGATTTCTGAGAGCTGAGTCCTTCAAAATGAAATGAAAAAAATGTGGCTTCAAGTTCAAGGCTGTTTAACACCAATTCAAAACCTGGGGTTATTGTTCTCAGTTTTACAGTTATGCATTGAAATTGAAATATTTTTTCTATCTGAAAATCCAGCCCAGAAGAATAAAATGGATGACAAGAGACAATTAATTCAGGGGAGCATAGAAAGAAATTCATTAAAAGGCAACAGAATTGATGACATCTGTTAAAGCATTTAATATATATCTCCAAAGCAATAATGCTGGTCTTTGATTCTTTTCTTTCCAGCCAAATGCAACAGATTTTTATAGATCCTTAACACCATCTTTTTTTTCCATTCGGATTGGTAGGAAGCAGGCTCAAATGTCTCGGTATTTGTTCTTAAACAGGATATACTTGTCTTCCTCATCAACATGAGGAAGCTAAAGTAAGACGATAACAATCTGAGGTTTAAAATAGCTGTTCAATGTCACAAATAAAGCTGCATGGAAAGCAGGCTCTCGAATGACTTAGGATGAAATTAATGAATTTATTATTAATTATGGCCTTGTCTCATAGACATTTAAGAATGACTTGTAAGTACAAGCCATACCAATCTCTCTCTGAATCATTAAAAAAAAAATCAATATTTCCCACTCTCATCCTTTAAGAATTTATTACTTTTAACTAATTTTGCTCTTTTACATATTGTTTGTTCAATGCAATACAGTATATTAAAGTTACTTTAAGAATAAAACAGTAAGGAAAATTGATATTTTGGGGACCTTTATTCACTAAGATTTGGGAGACGGTAAGAGAGAAATTCTGTTGGAGAGTAAGGAACTGGGTTATGGGAATGGCCATAAAAGCCTGTGGAAAATGGTAGGGAGCAATGGGAACAGTCCATCTCCCATGGTCAGAGTGTGATGTGTTCAAACCAGAAAAACAGATATTCAGCTCCTAGAGAACACTTTCTATCAGAATGAATTTGGAAAACCAGAACAGAGAGTAGGTTGATCAAAATTCATGGAAACCTCCCAACGATTTTCACATTGTAGCAAGAACATAGAAAATCCTATAATAGGCTGTCCCTGGGTTATTTTTTAATGGATGGGAAAAATTAGAATCCTACAAAATTTTTGGTGGAAGTAGTAAATATACCTTACAGGAGAATTTTTAAAGATCTCTCTCCATTTGCATTATCAAAACCTAGACTGAGAAATTTCCATGTAGAAAACAAATAAAAGTTGGTAGTTGAAGCCAACAAAATATAGTTACTAATTAAATATTTATAAAATATAGCAACATTTCAATTCGTTTCAGTGCAGACACTTCAAAAGCTGGTGGAACATGTGTGCATAGATACATAAAAAGAAATCTGTAATGACAGCAGATATACAGTCCTTTCTGCTACATCTAGTTAGTATTAAAATTAGACTTTTTCCCAGTGGAAAAGCTGTCCTATTCCTAACAATCTTTATAAATACTATTTGTGTTTATATCTTGCACAAACATACAGATTTCTTGGAGAGAGAGTGGAAACACATTGGGAGATATTCCTAAAGAGAGAGAAAGAAAAGGCAACAGGAAAAAAAAGGGAAGATGTTAAGACACTGTCTGGTACAGGGAGACCAGAAGGCAGCTTTGAATCCTGACTCATGGAATTGCAGAAACCTCCGCGTGTTTAACAACCACCAACAAGGAAAAGTGAGATAGCAAATGTCTGGAGTCACAGATCTGCTTTAGTTTGAAGTTTATAAATGTTAATTGACACCCAAATCCTTGATTTCAGATGATGCTGGACCACACCTGGCACCCACACAGCTCCACTGCCAGAAAGAGGCACCATGTGTGCATAAAAGGCATGATTTAACTCAACAGTGGCCAGATTATGCTTTAAATAAACCTAATAAAAAGATATTTTCTACTGACATTTAGGAAGGAGATAAATTTGTCTGGTTTTAGTCATGCAAATATTCAATGTTAAATTTTTTTGGGACAGAACTCTGTATAACAGTTAAATTGTGAAGGTCAAACCTGGATTATAACCAGCCCTGTAGCTCAATAAATTCAGCATGGCCATTGTTAGAACAGGCCTTGGGTTCTGCACTGACTTTGCAAGGACTCAAGACCCCTCTTGGTCACATTTGGTCTCAACTTACTCTCTGCCTTAGGTTTATGTAGCAGTAACAGCAGCATTCCCAAAGACCAGGTGATGATGCCAATTTTGGGGGCATTTTGAATGTCATAACCACAATTTGTAAGCAGACAGGAGTGACCAGGAGTCATCGGATGCTGAGCACTCTGTTTATCTCAGCCAACGCATGGGATTTGGAAAGAGAATGAAGATGAGTTCAGACCAGGATGGAGGAATCTTGATTCTTAACAATAAGACTTTGATAAACACAAATTGTAACGTTTTTATAATCAGTTTTAATATGCATCTCTGATAAAGAACATCTTCAAGTCTTTAACACAAAATATTATGGAATATAAGGAGTGGAAGTTGGTTTTGTATTTACTTGATTTCTAGAGCAGCCTGACTTCTATCTCAGCTTATGAGGGTTTAGTCACCTTGTAATGATATTGACTATATTGACTTTGGAGAAAACTTCCTCATTCACAGTAGCATCAAAAGACTTCTCTGTTTGCTGTTGCCTTTACCCATAATTCAATGTTATTCCATTTTTTAAATTTTAAGAGGCAGGAAAAAATTGGAGTTTCTTTAGAATTTGATATTTCGAATTTCTCATCGTAACTTATTTCTTTCTTAACCTCTCTGACAACTAAATAAGTTCATTGCTTTTTCCTGCCATAAATTGAAAGTTTTCCATGCTTTTCAGGATAACTTTTCAATTCCTTAAAATCATAAGCCCCAGGTGATGTGATTCTCTTCATTTCCTACCCTAACTACTGCATTGCTGAATAATTGGAGTTTTTAAACAATTCACTGTGTTTGTTTTTCCGCACTTTCAATCTAAGGAATGTTCCTATTGCAGGCTTATATTCAGGCTCTGACCTATGGGCATTTTATGTGTAAAATTACATTTGTTAAGAGAAGGGGGTTTGGTTTAAACTAAGAAATACAGGAATATTGCTCTAGCATAGCCTATTATGAGATGTCAGTTACATATGTGCCATATAGTTCTGCGAATAATTTCATCCTAAACCAAGAGCTTGGGATGACGGGATGAAGTGGAATGGCTTCAAATTAAGAGAGTAGATTTAGATAGGATATTGGGAAGGAATTGTTCCCTGTCAGGGTGGAGAGGTCCTGGCACAGGGTGCCCAGAGAAGCTGTGGCTGCCCCTGGATCCCTGGAAGTGTCCAAGGCCAGGTTGGACAGGGCTTGGAGCAACCTGGGCTAGTCGCAGGTGTCCCTGCCCATGGCAGGAGGGTGGCTCTGCATAGGCTTTAACATGTCTCCCAGATTAAACCAGTCTGTCATTTTATCTTAAATTAACTCAGAAATGTTTCTACTGGTGATCTTACAACTTCAATCTAAACTCTGACATAAATTTTAACGTAACTTGAAAACTTCACACAGCAGAAAAGGAAAATATCAGCAGACATTGCCTCATCTGGTGTCAAAATTGGCAATATTTGAGGCAGAACAGGGAGAAATAATCCATAAAGTTCCATCATTACTGGTTACCATGTGTTGTCAGCCACTGTCACATTGTCATTTACACATTCTTAAGGTAATGCCATCGTTTATACCAAAGGATCCAACAGTAGTACAGCTCAGTTCTATGAGGAAATGCAAAATCTTACCATTAAACCTCAAAATGACATTTTTAATAGTAACATCAGAATTTTAATGCCCCCAAATTAGTCTTCTTTCCAGGAGTTTTCAGCATGCTGTCTTATCAAAGAAATCATACCGCAATTAGCTTTCCCTACGCCCTGCACAATGTCAGGGAACAAATATTATCTTCCTCTTGCAACGTGCAATGCATTGATACTTCCTTTGAGCCTTAATTCACTTTTTATTTTCTCCCCATCAATGAAGGCAGTGCTCCACTTACTGAGGAAGCAAATTACTTTTCCATTATAATGTAATGATGCAGCAGAGTGGTATTTTCTAACAATAGAAAGTAAAATCTCGCTGTCTTTCTGAGCAAGAAATACACTTCACAACTATTAAAAAATGCTATAAAGCAGAATAAAATTAGCTTCCAGTGGATATTGTGATAAATAACAAATTAATGCCAGAAATAAATTTGCTGTTAAGGCTCCTGTTTCCGCTGCCTTTCTCAAACCAGGTTCATTGTCCGTAGTTATGCCTGGCTTTGGGAAGCAGTAGAGAAGAGATGCATTAGTTCAGGGTACGAGCTTGATGTCTATAATTAATTCATGAGAGACACCAACTGTCCTTTCCAAACTTTCGATTAAATGGATGATTTCAGAACTATTTCAAAATATACCTTGAGCTAAAAAACTGCTAAAAATCATGTTTAATGACAAGCAGAATTATAAGTCAAGATGTCAGGAACTAAATTTTCCTCAAGCAAATCCACTTGTTATTGTTAAGATTAAAAACATGACTTGGCCATAAATATGCACAGGAAATGCTTCTTTGTCCTTCTAAAAAGGTACAAGTTGTCACAAAGTTCCTATTCATTAGATAAAAATCTTTGCCAAAAGAGATGAGAACTACTTTCTGTATTTCTAGGAGCCTGACACTTCCACCTTCACACTAAGATATAAGATCCAAATCTCTCTGTTATTTCTTCTGCCTGTAATTAATTATTTACACAGTTTGGAACAAAAACTAAAGGCAGCTCAGCTGAGAACACTAACGTGCCGCTAGGGCAAAATCAGGGTTCACAACTGGATGTCCCACAACACAGCTAAATGTCCTTTATTGCCCCTGACTGATGTCTCTCAACACAGCTAAATGTCCTTTATTGCCACTGACCGGGTTTTGTTCTGAAACTGAATCTAGAAATTTGAATGCCTAAATTTCAAAAACCCACTTCATTATGGGACACAATATAATTTCTGTTTAAAAACTGAACAATTTCCCATTTGAGACAAATGTCTCCATAATTTTTTTCTCTCCATGCATATTTATTGCTTAGTCTGAGTGTCCCGTGTTGACAGCCTCTCCCTTGGTGTGCTCTGCATGACTGAGTGGTAGGAAAAAGATCTAATGATTAAAACTGATTTTAAAGATATGCTATTTTTAACACCTTTTTATCTTGTGGCATTGACCTTAAGCTGAAGGAATGCCAGTCACAGCCTATCATGCTGCACGTGGCAAAGGCCTCTGTCCTTCTGAGAGTTTTAGATCAGAAAGATCCAGTTCAGAAATGCTGAGCTGGGATCTCTTATACTGGGCTGTGCCTTTTCAACCGCAGCTGAAAACCCAACACAGTATCTTCTCTCCTGGCAAGGATTGATCCTATCAAGTGGCACAGCAAGAAATTAATATAGTTTAATGTCCTATTTTGGTAACTGTTGAAAAAATTATATGGAAACTTGGGGAAAAAAAAATCCAAAACCCAAGCAACACCCCTAAATCCAAAATACATTTCTCATCATTAATAGATTTTGTTTTACAATGAGACGAATTTCTGAGACAAGCGAGGGCATCTTTGAGGAGCTTACTTTTAAAAGGTGTTTTCCCATCTGTATTTGATTAGTGAGCATTTCGTGGAGTTCACACAGAGTCTGACTGTACAGAGACCATGGAGGTATTTCTACATCAGGTGTCAGAAAAATATCTACTTGTTCTCCATCATGATCTGTTTACAGTTATCAAACCACTTTCCTTTTGCAGTGAATTATTAGTAGCAACATCAAACTCTTCATAACAGCAGGGGCAATAAAATACATTCTTTTCTCCTTAGAGAAAGTGTGAAATCTTCTGTATGACTTCAGCACGATAAGCACAGGAAGCACATTTCATTGCCAAAGAAATGTAAATATTAATGGAATAATGGAACTGGAAATGGAATGCTATTGGAAAGCCATTGTTAGTGCTAGTTTGAGGTAATTTAACTCTGTTGTGGCACCATTTAACAACCTTGTGACTGATTAATGCAAAACAGTGACATGGATCTAAGCCTAGATTGACTGACAACACTCATTTGCACAGGAGAATGAAATAAAAACTATTACCTTGTGCATAATGCTGAACCTGCAGTTTAGAAACACACACATGGTTGGAAAATAACAACACATCTACATATAAAAGTCTGATTTAGTGAATCTATAGCATTTAGTTTAGCTGCAATAACTCACTATTACACAACAATCTATGACATTTAGTTAAGTACAGTCAAGGGCATAAATATAAAATTGAAAACACTAGGATAGGATGAAGTTTTACAGAAAAATAAGGACAAAAGGAATCCCAAAAGATCATAAAAGACATATAAGATGTATTGGATTGCCATCTACTTCTAATAGGTTTTTGACAGGAAAAATAAATTTACTAAAGTCAAAATAGTTCTCATCTACCTGTTCTTCCTCTCCTTACTGAATGCTACTGAGTGCATGAGATTACACAAAAAAAGGAGCACAGGGGTTTTTTGGCGGGGAGAAGCATAAGAAAAGCACTCAAAACCCTATCTTTTCTGGCTAATGGAATAAAAATTCCTATTCCACCTGCATGAACCCGGCCATGTGCCATTTGGAGATCATGTATGGTATGCATGATACTTTAACATCTTCCTTTTTTGGCACCTCTCACCCACATGATCTATAAAATAATGAAAATATTGCAAATTAAAGAATCTCAAAATTTCATTAGATTTGAATTTTATTAAATGTTCGTTGCTTCTCCTCGAGACAGAATTAAGTTAAATTGGTGGGAAAAAATTCTTACCTTGTAAAAAGTATTATTAGAGTTCAAGAAGAAACAATGACTAAACCACATAAAACAATCTGAGGAATACACATTATACACTTGCTGTCACTTCTGGTCCATAAAATAGGAATCCACTTTGTGCTCCTGAGCTAATGAAAGGGGGAGGACTTTGGAGCCACTACATTTCTACCCTTATTACTTACTAGACTTCCCACAAATCCATTCCAGGTAAGAACATTTCAGGCCTAAACTCCTCTCTGGGATTCTGTATTTCTTCATTACATCTCTAAAGCCCATCTGTGCCATTATTCTGCTAATGTTAATGCACAATGAACATTCAACTCCGTGTCTTTTTGCCAAATGCCCTCTCCCTCCTCTTTCCAATAATTCATTAAACCCACATCTTCCAGGAATCATTCCTACTTTGTTTTTTTCTAATCATTAATCTCTTTATGCTTTTCACTACTTTAAATCCTGTTCAAATCCCCATTCCCTCCCCATCATTAGGTGAAGCTGACTCCTTCTTGTAGCTTTGATTAAGGATAAAATGTAAATCCCTCGCCATGTGGAGCACTTGTTTAAACAAACTGGAGGGGGGAAAAAAAAAAGGTATTTCTTTCTCATAACTTGCAAAGTGAAAATATTTGGTTAGAGGAGCTCGGGTAGCCAGAAGGGCCCAAACATGGCTTCATGGGTGAAATATTTCTCACAGAAGGTTTATTATCTACCAAACTATGAATGATTGGGCATTGCAAACTCTTCAGGAATCCCTTAGAAGAGCTTTGACTGGAGCAATAAATTGGTTTATTTCCTTGTTACATGCCCAGGGTTTTCCATGTGTGTGCCTGTAATTACAATCAAAATCTTGTTACAACTCAAAATTTCAGTACAAGCCAAATGGTACAACTTTTATGTATAGAGCTTAAAACGTAATTTTAGCCCAATTAATATTTAGACTGCCTAAACAAAATTCATCACCTTTCATTTGTGGTCCAACTGCAATCTTCTATATTAGTTTTTTGTGGAGTTAAGTCTGACAAAACCGCATTGGACACCAAAATTTGAATCTATTTTGCACAAATATGTGAACCTCTGATATTTAGGACACATATTCCCAGCCATATGACAGCTACAGAAACCAGAGTAAAGAGGAAGAAAAATGTATTTAAATAAAAGCTTGAATAATGTGGGCATGTCTGAGCCTCATTTGTGGAGAAGAGGCAGGAAAAATGGGAAGTATTATACTAATATATCTCAAATTCCATCACTGTAAAATGACAAACACCACTGATTTTTAACCCAGACTAGAAATTCATGTCACTCTTTCCCAGTGAAAACCAAAGTTACTTCTTCCACAGTGTTGCTTCTTCCTTCCTGCTGCTTTCATTTGAATAATCTTGTTCACCTCTCGTCTTCCTCTTTTAATCTCCTCCAACCAGGGAATTATCTCTCTCTCCACCTCTGGTGATTTAATCACCCTGAAGTTCAACAACAAGATTAGTGTTTGCATATTTGATGGGATTTATGCTGTATAAGTGAGAAATTTTGGTCAAAATACTGGGGTTTTTAATCACACTGCAGTCTGTTATAAAGGAAAATCTTCAATTTTAGTGGCGATGTATTGTAAACTCTTCCCCTACCTCAAATATATCCAACAATAATTACTAAATTGCTGTCAGTGGCAAGTTATGAAGATAGCACATTGTTGAAAACAGCTTCATAATTTACAAGTTTTTATTTTAGAAACTCCTTAAGCTTCTCTTAACATTTTATACCATATAGAAAACATTTACCCTAACTCATTTCTTGGATTTTTCCTTCTAAAATTTCCTACTTTGTATTTTCCCACAGGCAATCAGGAACCTGTGGATTTAGTGATGCCTCCAAGATGTCAGAACTGAACTGAAATTACAGCTATGTTTCTTACAGTGCTTTGAGTTCCCTTCTCTCTTTTGTCTGGTTTTGTGCCACTTAAATTTTAAGGATATTAAGTTCTTTTTACCAGCCTGTTAAGAAAGAGAAAACTACTCTGTTTATGACCCCAGAACTTGTGGTATTCCATTGGTGACCCTGTCTTTACCAAATTCTTCAAATGCTGAATATTGCAAAATTTAAGTATTAACATGGTAAAGTTCAGAAGCGTCTTTTGCCACTGGAGCTCCTTCAGTGGCTCTGTAGAGGAATCATGGTGGGGTTCCTTGGAGCACCAGCTCTGCCCTGACTGATCCCTCTGGCTGCTCCACAGCAGGGGTGGGACCTACCCCTGAGCTCAATGGAGGGGCCCAGGAACTTCTCAAGTGTGGTTTGGTTTGTGTCAAATAGCTCCAAACAAGGAAATGTCGTGTGAAACACTAAACCTCCATGGTTTACGGAAACGGGAAATGGCTAACGAATCGTTCCGAGAGTGTTGGACTCTGATGTACAGAGAAGCTGTGCTGCCCCACCCCTAGAAGTTTTCATGGACGAGTTGGATGGGGCTTGGAGCAACCTGGAATAGTGGAAGGTGTCCTTGCCCATTGCAGGGGGTGGTGTAATATCTTTCAAGGTTTTAGGATGTGCTGGAGAGAAGGAGATACACAGAGCTGTTAACAATTTTGAGCCCTTGTAACATGTTTTGGGAAGGACACAGGACAATGATAGTGATCCAGGTAGAAAACTGGTGAAATAGTACAAACAGCACTCCATTCCCATTCCCATTCTCTTGGGGAATATCCATACATGGTTTTCCAAGACCTTTTTAGTGTCTGGACCTACAGTGAGATCATCACACTCGGGGGCCGGGACACCAGCAAGGGTTGGACAACAGAATCACAGAATTGCTAAGGGTGGAAAAGACGTCTAAGATCACCAAGTCCAACCAGCAACCCAGAACCAGCACCATGTTCACCACTAACTCATGTCCTCAAGTGCCATATCCACGTGTTTTTGAACACTTCCAGGGATGGTGACTCCACTACTTCTCTAGGCAGGCTGTTCCAGTGCTTTACTACTCTTTCCACAAAGATATTTTTCCTGATATCCAATTTAAACCTCCTCTGGTGCACCTTGAGGGCATTTCTTCTTGTCCTGTTATTTAATATAAAGCAGCTGGATGTGAATGCCCTGCGTCCATGATGCTGGTCCTAACTGGGCTGGAGGAGCAGAGCCTGTGCTGGTGTGTGAGCTGTGTGAACAGTGGTGAACAGACACCCTTGAACAGAGATTGTTCGGCACCTGCAGTAACCCATCCTGCCTCACAAACTTCAAATGAGCTGTTCTTGCAGCTGTTTGAGCCATGACAAATATACAAGCCCATGCTTAAACAGTGGTGAGCGTGATAGAGAAGGGAAATTGAAACCATGCGTGAAAGTAAAAAGGATTAAATAGGTATGTATAGAAGCTGAAAGTTCTAATCAGTGTGAAAATCTCTTCTAGCAGGCTCGTGGAGGCACTGCTGGGAAGAAGAATCCGAGTCAATGTGTTTACGGTAAACTTTATCTTGACCATCTGCCACCACTAATCAGATACAATTGGCACTTTTAGTTTGAAGAGAAACATACTCAAGACCTGAGATCCCTCCTGGATAGCAAGGATCTAAAAGTTTCTCTGCACACAACACTTAATTTGAATTTGTTTACCTTGGAGGAAAACAAGATTAAGGATGAAGCATATGCTCCAACAAGCCACTGAATTGGTTTGAGGTGATAACTGCGGAAACAAACTCCAGGGGTAAAAATAAATCAGTGAAATAAATTCAAATTATATTGAATAAGCAGGTTCTTTCCCAATTGAAATATGGTGACAACTGTTGGAGCGAGCCCAGAGGAGGCACCAAGATGATCAGAGGAATTGAGCAGATCTGTTGTCAGGAAAGGCTGGGAGAATTGGGATTGTTCAGCCTGGAGAAGCTTTGGGGTGACCCTTCAGTGCCTGAAGGAGCTGACAGGAAACATGGAGAGAGACTGTTTACAAGGGTCTGGACTGACAGGACAAGGGGAATGGCTTCCCACTGCCAGGGGCAGGCTTAGATGGGATATTGGGAAGAAATGCCTCCCTGTGAGGGTGATGAGGCCCTGGCACAGGGTGCCCAGAGAAGCTGTGGCTGCTGCATTCTTGCATCTCTGGAACTGTTCAAGGCCAGGTTGGATGGGGCTTGGAGCAACCTGGGCTAGTGGAAGGTGTCCCTGCCCATGGCAGGGAGTGGATTGGGAAGAACTTTGAGGTCACTTCAAACCAAACCATTCCATGATTCTGTGACTGCTCAGAGGACAGGTAAACCAGCCTTCAATTCTCTCTCCTGGCACTGGTTCAGGGTCTCACCTGCAAGACTGTCACACATTCTCTACTGCAACTCAATATCCAACAGCCTGGTAGTGCCTTGTCATTTTCCTGCTTCTGTTTTGGGAGATTAGGCTCCAAAATGCAAAAGTGGCAAGTGAAGAGCTTTTCTGATTCCATAATTAACACACTTTGTCCAGCTTATATAACATTTCCTACTCACATTTTAAAAGACTGCATTAAACTTTTAGCATGAAAAGTATTCCTGTCCTTGCATTTTATTTAATTTTTTACCTATAATGCAGCTGTATCTATTCACAAAGATACGGTATTTCAATCACATAGGTGACAGATCTGGCATTTAGATTCCTTAGTTACTTTTGCTGCCTTCTCCCTGTCAGTTGTAGGTCTTAAACTGACACAATATCATTGATAATTTTTTATGGGAGGTTTGTCTGCCTGTTGGAGGGAGAGGGTTTTGTGGTTTGGGTGTTTTTGTGGGTTTTTTTGGCTGTGTTTGTTTATTCATTTGGTTCATTTGGGTTTTGTTCTTGTTGTTGTAGTTTCTTTCTTTATTTAAAACAGGCAATGTTTTAAGACTAAAATATGCAGAAATCTTTTGGGAAAAATGGTCTGATTGGAACTGCAACTTCCTTGAGGGAAAATTCGTGTCCTTTGTAATCCTCCTGGTGAGATTATGTGAGATATAATCTGTGTGAGGAAAAAAAAAGAGAAAAGGCAAATTGTTTCTGTGAAAAGGCGGTCTTAATCCATAAAGAAAAGAGGATCTTATACCAGATTCATTCCTTCTTCACAAAGAATATGAATTTTAAAAATTCAGCGAGAAGTTGATTAACAAGTCATCCAATTATTGTCAGGACATATTTGCCTTTCTATTGATTTTTTTACAACCTAATGTTTGCAGAGTTTCAAATCCTGTCTTTCTTTTTCTTTTCTTCTCTTTCTCTCTCTCTCTTCCTCTCTCTCCCTCTCTCTCTCTCTTTCTCTCTCTCTCTTCCTCTCTCTCCCTCTCTCTCTCTCTTTCTCTCTCTCTCTTCCTCTCTCTCCCTCTCTCTCTCTCTTTCTCTCTCTCTCTTCCTCTCTCTCCCTCTCTCTCTCTCTTTCTCTCTCTCTCTTCCTCTCTCTCCCTCTCTCTCTCTCTTTCTCTCTCTCTCTTCCTCTCTCTCCCTCTCTCTCTCTCTTTCTCTCTCTCTCTTCCTCTCTCTCCCTCTCTCTCTCTCTTTCTTTTTCTCTCTTTCTTTCTCTGGAGTTCTTTGAGAGAAAAGGTGGCTTGGGATGACTATAACAACATGAGGCTGCATTGCTCCACAGGAGCAGCACTTTCAAATATTGCAGCTTCATCCTTTTCCAAGCGCTGTCCTTTCGGGAATACTTCCCCTGAACATAACTAAGGCAGTTCCTAACAAATGGCAAAGACAGAGTTTAGAGCAGTGGCAACCCCAGAAGAACTGCGCTTGCCACACCACATTTTGACGGTTCTTGACTCCAAACTCTCGGACAATATCGACATCACATCTAATAAGACACCACCGTTGCCTTTCCTTGTTTGGGGTAAAGACCTGCCTGTTTTCAAGGAGGGCAAAGATCAGACAGGAACTGTGATTAAGTTGTTGTTGTTGTTGTTTTCCAGCAAGAACATATTAAAAAAAACCACAAACCCTAACACTATCCATTATTTCATATCTTCTCATTTTGGATGGAGTTTGAGGGCTGAATTAAAATGAAATCTTCATGAAAAGGATTGGAATCAAATGATTGTATCTTATTCTCTAAAGGTTTGTGTTTGTTTTTTTTTTTCACAAAAAGATATCCTGACATTTCTAATCAATCAAACCTTAAAATGTTAAAAAAATCCAACAAAACTCCCAAAAAAAGTAGTTTTCCTAATATAGGATTGTTTCTTTTAAAATTCACATCTGCATATTGATGACCTAAAAATTATTTGTGAAAGAAAAGGACTATGAGGTAGTAAACAATGAGGATTGACAGGTTTTGATTGTATTTAATTTTGTTTTGACATATCTGGAATGCACAAAAGATTTTAAATATCTAGAGCATGCAAGAACAAATTCCATTAATAGAATACCAGGAAGAGAGAAAATAGCAGGCAAGACTTTAATCTAAATGAAGATATATATTTTATTTTATTACTTTATTATTTTATTTTATTATTTTATTTACATTATTTTTAGCACAGCCCATGAAAGATTATATTCTAGTCTGTAATACTTTTCACGTAAGAGAATTCCCATGTCTGAACTCAACAGTTTGCCAGGCAAACATGAACAAAGAGATCGTTTTGAATGTTATGGGAGTGTGGGCAAACAATTCCTAAAGAATTATTGCCAAGTCACTTTGCTGCCAAATATTAATCTCAGCCAAAGAGATGTGATTAAGAAAAGGCAATTTAAAAAATCTAGCAATGTGAGTTAACCTTAATAGGAAAAATACTAATACAGTTGTGAAAAACTGGTGAAGATTTTCACATATTATATCTGGGGGGGGAAAGAAAAATCCCAGGAAAATAAGCCTTTTCCTTAACAACTGTCTGGAGTGTGCTGGCAGGACTTTAAATATCAATAATATAATTGTATATCCAGAGCAAGATTCTTGTGCAATGGCTGTTAAGAAGAGAGGTGAAACAATAGGTGTAATCCCACTCATCCATCAGGGGCAGTATTTCCTCAAAAAACGTTGTGAGGGAGCAGAAACCACCAGGATCAACCTGGTCCTCCCCCAGCAGGGTCAAGGAGTTGTCTCTGGAGCGTGGACCCTCAGCCCTGAGCTCTGTGGTCCCTCCACTGGCAGCACCCTCTGCCGAACCCAGCGCAGGGAAAGAGATTTACAGATGGTACCAAAAGTAGGGAGTCTCCAGCCTCCCCCACCTGAGGAGTTTCCATCTTCCCACTGTCCCCTTCCTTTGCTCCTCCGTAGGAACACCCGTTCAGGTTCTTGGCCCTGGTGCCGTTCTGCAAGACCCCGCTGATCTCCTCGTTCATCCCCCCCAGAATCACCACTTCCCAGAAAAGTCCCTGTAGAAGAAGCCTGGAAACTCTGCACCAAACCCTTCTGCTCTGTGAGCTGCTCCCAGACTTAATAATCAGACTTAATGATCTTCCTAAAATATTGCGTGTGAGATGCCTGTGACATTAATCAATGTTTAACAAAGGCAGGAGTGCTGCTCGCTGAATATAAATACTTGCACAGAAAGATTTAGCATTTGTTTAGTGAGCTTAATTAAAAAGCTCTACTTGATGTGAGCAGTGCCCTTTGGAGGATCTAAACTCCTTGATGAAGAAATAAACTGTTTTCCCTCACTTAGAGCTTTCTTTTCTTCCTAAATGATGAGTGGTTTCAAAGATCAGAAGATAAATTCTCATCTGCTATCTTAATTTAAAAGCTATTTTAACATTCTGATAAGCCTAGGAGTTTTGGAAGGTTTCATTTTGTTTGCCTCAGTTGTCGATGAACAAACTCAAGGTAATTAACCAAAGTTAGATATCTCAGAAACATCCATAGTATTTGCATTTAGCACAGGAATGGGAAAATTTAGGTAGGAAACCCCACATCCACTGATTAAACTGCTTTATCACCTGTTTAATGCAACTGCCTAATTCCAGTGAAGGTCAGGGTTGAGACATTGTGCTGCATTTAATCTCATAGAATTATATCAATGGAACGCATAATCAATAATCAAAAGATGTGGAATTAAACTCTTCAGATAGAAGAGAATTTGATAATGTTTTTCCACCGCTGCAGCTAAGGCAGATCCTGAACTGCTCTGAACAAAACCCAATTGATTATACCAACACAAAAGTTTCTGAGTCTTTCTGACCTTGCCATTTCTAGTATTCTATAATGTATATAATAGAGACATAAATATAAAACCTATGCAGTTCTATATCTGTGGATAGGCATTAAAAAAAAAAAAAAAAACAAGAAAGAAAGAAAGAAAAATTAAATTCATATCATGTGGTTGAATTTTCCTAAGTTTCAGTTGTCTGTCTATTTTATTCCATGAATAAAATTAAAGGTTATTAATGACTAGGATTAAAGAGAACAATTGCCTTGGGGTGATTCTATGACCATACTGTATTCCCCATCGCCTGCTTGATCTCTAGTGTACCTTTAAATTGCAAAGGAGGGGGAGAGAGAGAGAGATGCCCCTTTTGGGTTGTTTCCTCCTGGATTTGTGTCCAAACCGGCACATTTTGAATTTGGCACAATGTACTTAGTATTAAAAAAAAAAAAAAAAAATCCAAAAGTTACTGGCAATGAAAAAAATCCCAAAGTTATATGATAAACAAGAAACTAAAAGTCGGAAAGATTTTTATCAGCCAAGGGTTTTCCCATGACTTCACAGAAACAGATATGACTGTAAGTCCTACATCTCATTAAAAATATTTCAAAAATCCTCTTTGGAGACACTGATCCTTCTCTAAGGTGAAAGAAAGTAAAAAAAATTGACACTGTAAATTGTACAGACTGAAAATTGCAAAAGAAATTAGGCCTTTAAAAGGTTCTAAATATTGACCTGGATATTACTAGACTATCATAATCAAATAATAATATATTACTGCAGTAAAATCAATCTGTTAAAATCTACATAAATATCTTATATTTCAAAAGTATTGAGAGAACATTTGATTTATCAGAGCTTGCCTTTTCCCCACTATTGGGTAATTGCTTATATATTTTTAAATTTTGGAGTCTTTCTATGAGAAAAAAACCCCAACAAAGAAACCTTTGGATTCTCAGATTTTCCTGGAATGGAAAATTATTTTAATCTGAGCTTAATTGGTTTTCTTTTTTTAGCTGATGCTGCCAGCAGCATTTGGGGCTTACTTCTTTTCATTAGGAAAAGGGATTTCTGACAGTTGGGTTTTTGGCATGAGTCCATTCAATTAAAAATAATGCAGAAAATTTCTATTTACCTTACCAGAAGAATAAAATAATACTGGATTGTTCTTCTATGGAAATGCAAAGACCTTGTCAAAGTCCTTGTTATTCCATCATTTACCTCTATGGAGCTGACTACCAATCCAAAAGGATTTTATGACCCAGTGGTCCCATTCAAGTTTGCTTAATGTGAACTCGTGAAAGTCAAACTCAGGGACTAAAACCTTGAGCCAAAGCCAGCTGAAGACACAGCAATTCCCATCTGCGTTGTGGACCTGGGAAATGCTTCCTATAATTTCCTAGTACTGGGCGAGATTCTTAAGGTCTCATGTTTAAAATAGTTTTTATCAAAGAAAACACTAGAGAACTGTGAGCAAGTCTGAGGCTTCATTTTCTGACCAGACGTGTCCTGTCAGATACAAAATCCCCAAGATTCCCTTTTCCAAAGAATTTCCATGGGACGTTCACATTGAACTAAAACGGAGCCATCATTACTATAATTTTTGCATCTGTAAAAATCGGGCCTGGTTAAATTTCTTCAGGAATTTCATCCAAGTTTATACTGGAATCTGAAGCAATTTTTCACCAATGTTTTTTGTCCCATGAGCAGACTTCTTCCCTAACAGTTATTTCAGATGACAGACATTATTGTGGAAACATTCAAATTATTGGAAATCAGCAGTTACTCCCAGTTTTACTGATTACAGCAGAAGTATCTTTCATTTTTTCTTTTTTTCCCCTGCTCTCGAAAGGGTAACCTCTCACAGCATGCCCAGACTAATTTCTGTATTTTATCATCAGGGTTCATTCTTGCTGATGAACGTTTTTTACCTTGCAAGATTCCTGAGCAAAAGGCTGGATAAAAAGGGATGGATATATTCTCTTGGCGCTGTTTTTAGTCCTAATGTTGTACTGAAGAATAAGAAATTTCAGACATAGACAATTAACTCTTCCTGTCACCTTAAAGACAACCATAAAGAGACTGGTCAAGCTTGGATTTGTATTGGATTAACAATGATGAATCAAAATGCAGACAGCTCTAACCCTCTACAGTCTCAGCTGCAGTTGGAAAAGCCTTTCCTTACTAAACCAGAACATTTCAGTCCATTGCTGTTGTTGAAAAAAAAAAAAAAAAATTATTAACCATGTTGCAGATTTTGGGATGGGAGGGAGCCCATGGAGGAGACCTGGGAGTCAGCACCTCAGGCCCTCAGGTCAAATACAGCATGTGACACTCAGAGTTTATGTTTATTTGCTTGGTCTCATAGCTAAAAAATACCAATTTATCCTTATCTTATTCCAGTGGATCTCAAATGCCACCCAGCATGACAATACCTTCCTTCTCTCATCATAGCAGGAGATCTGTACAAGTCCATGGATTCCAGCCCACCCACAGAACACAGATGTTCACTCCTCCTTGTGGGCCGGATCCCCAGCAGCCTCTGCAGTACAAATCCTAACACAGTCCTAGTTCCCAAAATAGCAACAACAATTTTTCTGCATTAGAAGTTAGGTTTTTATGCCTTCTTCCCATCTGCTCCCTAATAATTTGCTTACTGCTCTCCATTCCTGTACCAAAATAAATAATTTTTTCTCTTTTTTATCTGTTTCTTTGTTGGTTTGGTTTGGTGTGTTTTTATGTGTGGCTTTTTAAATTTTATCCTATAACATTCTAATACTCTACATTTTATTCCCCTTTTCCTAGCTGAAGAAGCGAGTATCATTCATTCCTCTCTATGGATATCAATCAATATATTGGAATAATGTGGAAGGAGGGATTGGAATGAGATGATCTTTCAGGTCCCTTCCAACCCAAACCGTTCTGTAATTCTACAGATACAAAAGAAATTCCTCACTGTGGGGACAGATAGGCCCTGCAGAGGGTGCCCAGAGAAGCTGTGGCTGCCCCTGGATCCCTGGCAGTGTCCAAGGCGAGGTGGGATGGGGCTTGGAGCAACCTGGGCTAGTGGAAGGTGTCCCTGCCCATGACAGAGGGTGGAACTGGCTGGGTTTTAAGGTGCCTTCCAACCCAACTTTTTCGTGCTTGGTCCTGGTCAGCCCTGCAAAGGGCAACCGCAAACCCTGCTCACTGGGATGAAACAGGATATTTTACTGCTCTACATAATTCTACCTCATTAGCAAAATATTTGCTTCCTTTTTCAAATCATAGGATCACAAAATCCCAGACTGGTTTGGAGTAGAGGCACCTTAAAGTCCATCCAGTGCCACTCCCTGCCATGGGCAGGGACACCTTCCACTAGCCCAGGTTGCTCCAAGCCCCATCCAACCTGGCCTTGGTCACTTCCAGGGATCCAGGGGCAGCCACAGCTCCTCTGGGCCCCCTGTGCCAGGACCTCTCCACCCTCACAGAGAACAATTCCTTCCCAATCGCCCATCTAAACCTACCCTCCTCCACTGGAATATTCACTATTATTTCCTCTTGTAATTTCCGAGTTTAAATTGGAGCTATCTGAACATTTCAGCCATTTTTGAAACTGTATTCCAACGGCTCATGTCTGGAGATTTTTCCTTTGCCTCCAGAACTGTGTGAGTTCTCCTGTGGTTTACTCTGCATTATAAAGGGACAAATCATGGAATTCTTAACTATGGTGGAAGGAAAACTTTTTCCCAATGAGCCCAGTATTTTCATGTCATAGTTTTTGATCCTAAACTTAGTGTTGCGTATGTCATGTATGCAAGAGCCTCTGCATTTTTCAGTGGGCCCTCTATCCTGATTTTCTAGGGGAATACTTTGGTGAGTATGTGTATAACTCTAAGTGACTCCTCTCTGCTTTCTCTGGCTCAGGAAAAGGTCTTTACACTTGGGTTCTTTGTTTCCCAGCAGCTGTGGGAACAGATCCTTTATCATATTTTATTTATCTGATGCATCCAGATGGAGTTCTGTGATCATGAAGGCATTTGGGAATGATTTGTAACCCAATCAAATATTAAAGAAATTAAACCTAATTTTTTTTCTGGGAATTTGCAGAAGGTGCTTCCTTTCTGATGCTGCTTTTGCTGCTCTGCAGCCCAGCTGGAACTGGAAAATGGTACAAGCCATAGCTGAAAATGTCATCTCTATGGAAACTTCCAAACCCGATGGAGGATGATGGGATCAAGTTTACAGAATGATCAATATTTTATTCTGAGCTCATTTCTAAGAGAGGCAGGATAAATTAAACTCCTGATTGGACAAGTGATGCTGAATTCCATATAAAGGTGGAAATTCCTGAAGTGGACTGAATTGAGGGATGGATTGGAATGTCTTGGGCTGAATCCTCAAGCGAAAGAGGGACTGGAACAAAGACAATCTACATTGGGGTATGTACCATGGAATGGTATCTGGCAGGAGGAAAAAGGAGCAGCATCACCTCTGGACAGGTTTTAAAAGGTCATAGGTGTACAAGAACCGGTAATTTTCTTGTTGGCTTGAGTGTCTAAACAACACAGAATTGCGTTTTTCCCTTCTATCCAGTCACTTCATTTCTGTTCCCTTATCCTTGCCTCTGCTTTTTTATCACTTGTTTCCTATTTATACATTGTTCCCCAATCCTGAGGTCTCACTCTTGGGAAGACTTTTCTTTTTTTCCCAGACATGCCTGGGCTTATCTTCCCACCTGGAACCCACTATGATCCATGACAAACCGATGGGATATTCTTATTTACTTCTACCCTACAATCCAATATTCTCTTACTTATCTGTATCCCAAACCTATTTGGTTCCCCAGTCCAGTCCTTTTTCCTTCCTTTTCCCTACACTCTGCGGAAGTGCTTGCTTTCAGAACTGGGCCAGCTCTGCTGCTCTGCTGGAAACATGGTCCTTGCTCAAAAGGAACAAGAGCTGGAAGAGGATGGAGCAATCTTCCCCCTCAGCCTCTGGTAATACCTTTGTAATTTAGGAACATCCATGACACTATTGCAGTTATCACACGTCATAGACACCAATAAAATGACGCTTTTAGATTTTTTTGAACATTTTCCACAGCTCTTTATATTTTGTAATTATTTATAAATAATTTGTAACCTGGAGCGATGCCTTCTACAACTTTACAGCTGTGCATGATGTGACACACTTTTTAAAAGCTGTGGCACTCGCACTGCGTTCATTTGCAGTCACTGATTTGNTGATTTGTCACTGCGAGAAGCTGTGTGACAGCTCTGTCACCGCACTCTTGACACACTCCTGTCCCAGCCGGTCCCAGCCGGTTCCAGCCGGTTTGCAGCTGGTTCTGAGCCCAGCCCCGCTGTCCTGGGGGTGCTGGGGAGTGGCCCGTGGGGACAGCAGCGCGTTCCAGGGTCCTTTGTGATGTGGGGCCGCGTGTGCCCAGAGCCCATTGTGACGCCTGGGGCCGCGCCCTGACCAGGAGGGTGTAAAAGGGCACAAAGAGCCCGGGGTGCCCATTGCCAGGAGAGCTCCTGTGCCAGGAGACAGCATCTCCCGGGACACTGCAGCATCAAGGTGAGGCAGAGATGGCTACAGGTGCGA